>VYZX01023864.1:1386-13271 GCA_013401335.1 Brachypteracias leptosomus | reverse complement strand
AAATGCTATTGAATAGTTAGTTAGTTAATAGAGTATTAGAATGTGATTTCTGAGACTAACCATAGCTATTTCTTGCCATTTTAAACACCAAGCATATCTGACACTTCAGTTCAGGGCTGTGAGGTATAAATGCAAGAGAGACCAGGATTCACTTGGTCATCTAGAATGCCACTGTACATCATCTCTCATTCTCTCTCTCTCTCTCATCACCTGGATTGAACTCTGAACTTTTACTTTCTCAGTTGACCATTTTTACTATTTTTTTTTTATTTCTTCTTTCTGTTTGAGATATGTAATAATTCAATTAAATTAGGTAATTTACATTTTACGAAAATTTTACTATATTTTTATCCTAAGCTGGATTCACTAGGTAGTTTTAATATTGTTTCATCTCCTGCTAAGCTTCCAAGTTGCTGAGTAGTCCAAGTGACCACATCAGTATTTTTATGCATATATAAAGACACCCCTTGTGAGAAATCCTTATTCTAATAGTATTATCTTATACAATTTTTCATATTAACAACCTTCCCTGCAACTAATTCTAAAACCCCATGACTAGCAATATTTTGAGTCAATTCCATCATTGTTTCTTTCTCCTGTTACACCTGAGAAGGCATTTGATCTCATACAATATGCAACAGTTGCTATTGTTCTAAAAATTGCCCCTATTGGCTTTTCTGTGTGAATGGTTTCTGAAAATTATGATGGTTGAATTTGTGGTCTAGTCAGTCATCCTGAGAAAGCTCATAAAATCCCGAGAGACTTGCAAGAACAATCAATCCCTACATCAGGAAGCAAAAAGGAAGTGCCAACCCAGTGGAAATTTATTTATTACATGTTTGAAGTCTGCTGAAATAACAAAATGCTGGACTTAACTGTCAAACAGGGCATATATGAAGGCAATGGAATTAAGTCTTATTTTCAACAAGGGAATGGTATACAAGTAACTCAAGTAACTATTAAAAATGGATTTTTATTTTTTTTTAGGTCACTCCTTTAAAAGTTAAAATTAAAAGTATATATGATAGTACAAATTATATTGGACATTGGTGAGAAACTTTCCTTGAAGTATATCCTTGCAGGAAATTGGCTAAATGTAGCCCCTTGGCGCCAAGGAGGTCATGAGCTCTGCGTCACTGCTAATTCATTTTTCGTGGCCGCATTGTGTTGGGAAATCCCGATTCCCAGTGCTGAGGTGTAAAACAAGACTTTGAACTCGATGGGATTATGCAATGTCAAACATGAATGAAATTTCATTTCCTTAAACCTGTAAGCAGTGTATGAACAAAGAAAGTGTTCCATATATCGTTAATTATTCTCTTTTGCAAAAGGTTTTTCTTCCGAAAAGCACATTTGGAATGGAAATACCTAATATACTGCAGTTTTCTCTTTTTTGTTTCTGAAGATATAACCCAAACTAAAACATTCTTAAAGCAAAAATAACCTAAATAAAAATAAATTCATATTTACATGAAGACTATGAAAATAATCTAATCCAAGTGTGAGTACAATAGAGTCCAAAACCACCCAACCACACACTTTGCCTCCAAGTCAAAACTTCCATTTAAGCCATACTTCTGCTAAATAAACAGTCTCAAATGTAAGTCCTCAGATTTTGAAAAATATATAAAGATATCCCAGCAATTAAACATCACTGTTAAAAATCTGCAAATTGTATTTTCCAGATAAATCAGTAGAAGAGTAAATGTGACAAAGAAAGAATGTGGTAAAATATTCTCCAAGGTAAAGGTTCATTATGCTTACAGCATGCATCCCTGAATAGGCAAACCACAGCAGTACCTACTAGCATTGAGTTTTGAATGTGCCAAGGTTACATATCATGTGTTGCATCTGTGTTTAATAAAATCAGGGATAATTTTGCATGTTTCACTTCAGAGAGAAAGTATAATATGATTTTCACCCAATATGTGTGTATAGACAGAGAAATCAGAACATCATAGATCTGCTTTACAGATTTTCAAATCTTTGCAGACTCTCCTTGAAGTGTCACACCAATTCTCCCACTGTATCACCTGCTCCATGCATCTGTGTTATTTGTCTAGCCACAACTGTGCTGGACTACTTCTAATCTAAGCTCGGCTTCCTCTTTAAAAGGGACTAGGAAGGGCATGCCACAGGAAGCCACTAAGCAAGTCATGAGGGTCAGTTTTTCTCTGTGTAGGCACTGCATAGAGCTTTGGAAAGTCTTACCTGAAATGGAATACCAGGAATGCTCCTCCTACATCCACTGCAAACCTCAAAGCAGCATCCTGAAGTGACTCCTGCAGAATTTGTAAAAAAATACAAAACATAAACCACAAGGGCCACAGCAAGCACAGAAGGTGCTTGGATGGCATTAGTTAAAGAGATTAGAAAATACCTGATCATATTACCAGAATTAGAAGTTACCTTATCAAAGATTACATTAGTTTAGGAAAGTATATATTTGGTAAACTGAAATTATATCTTAATTATGAACTTAAATTGGACCTTGTTCTATTTTTCTATTTTGTTTTTTCTTTTCCTTTACCCCTCATACCATTTTCTTAATAATTGCTACCAGATCTCAAATGTCAAAACTCTTGAAGACACCTATCCTGTTCCCACCCATAATCCCTTTGGAGTATGTTTCATTCTGATCTTTGTTACCCTCATTAAGGAGGTGATTTCAATTCCCATATGTTTGTAACCATTAGCATCTGTTTTTTGCAGATTTTTCATATCACTGTTTAAAAGTGGATCGAAGTAACACTCTTATTTGGGGCCAGTACATGTTACCTCATGCAAACATATATCTAAAGAATCTTTTTGTTGCAAAGGTTGCTTCAGCTTGACTTCTGGAAATTCTAACCTTGTCCTACTTTCTCTGACCTTCAAGATACAGCTCTCTTTCATGCTGTCTTTAGGGTGGAAGGTTTTTTTCTTAGGTCACTATTCATCCAGATAAGCTTGGAGACAAGGGTGATGTTTTGTGTTTTGGGTTGGGTTTTTTTTTACATTTTTTTACAAGTCCTTGACCTATTTAGATCAAGGTAATTAAACCAGTACTGTGGAAACTAAGTTATCTTAAAACACCATTTTGCTTTTTTTCATAGTTATATTTTCTACCAGTATTTTTATTGTTTATTTTAGCATCTGGAAATATTTTCAATATTTCTTCCTATATTATTATATTGCTATATTATTTCTTGCTATACACTGAATACATATGTATTGGTTTTTGTCACTCCTAGACCCAATTAATATTTTATAAATATAACCATTCTTAGACACATACACACACTGAAGAAGTAACAAACTCACACAAATTTTGTAAAGGGCATTTAAGCATGTATCAGAACTGCAATGCAGCTCTCCACAAATTCAGATTATGTTTTGATCCCCCAGATTTACAGTAAAATATTTATTTTCCTTCATGTAGTATATGAAACTTGATACCTAAGCATAATCTTTCTCTCCAATTTAATGACTATACACAAGGGCAGCCACACACGCATTTCGTAGGTCAGACAAAATGCACATTAGGTGTTGACCCACATCCCAAGGATGTTATCTGATGTGTCAACATTGCAGTTTTTCTTTTTATTAATCCCTGGAGTTGCACTAATTTTGACAGCTGCTAAACTCGTTTTCCTGTGTTTTAACTGCTCTAAGACAATCATCATAAAGGGACAAATCCTGCTTGGCTTCATCAGAGAGAAAGGCTTTGCACAAGCCTTTTAAAACATGATGAAAGCAGAGTGATTGTTAAGACTTTATGGTTTGTTTGGGTTTTTCTTTCAATTCAAAGCAAGGCAAAGTACCCAAGCAGTGATCTTTGTCTCTCTCCTCCCCTCCCACACCAACATTTGGAAAGTAACTACCTAAGCGCTGATTTTTAAAATGATATATTCTGACAGCTGTTAAATGATAAGGATAAGCTAATAAGCGTTTGTGTAATTAAACATCTTCTGAAGACAACTGCAGAATCAAACCACTAATGTAAGTATTTAAACAGATCTCATCTGAAACAATTTCTTACCCTTAAAATTTAATATATATTTAAAGTGAATATAAATATATATATATTTTAGGGGAAATAGGAGCTACGTTTTATGCTGCTGCTTCTCCAACATGTGCATCATCTTGGCTTTTCCGTACACTTCATACATACTTTGTGATAGATTTTGGAAAAGCCCCAAGAAGAATATAAAAATCCCAGCAGTAGACCTTTTGTTTTTGAAAGTGAACAAAATGAGAAGAGCAGGGAGGAAGGATTACCTCAAAGGATGCTGTCATTGCAAGAAAAGGAACAGTACATTTAGCCAAGAAGGCTTTGCAATATTCATTTCAAAGGAAGAATTGAGAAGACATTCATCCTTCTGGAGGAACCACCATCCTTTCAGATAAAGCAGCAAGTAGGGAATGTGGTCTAAAATGTGGTTAATGAAATTAATCATCCAAACTACTATCATAAGCCATCCTTTGACATTCATTTTTTTCAGGTAAA
Organism: Brachypteracias leptosomus; assembly: GCA_013401335.1. Taxonomy (NCBI): domain Eukaryota; kingdom Metazoa; phylum Chordata; class Aves; order Coraciiformes; family Brachypteraciidae; genus Brachypteracias; species Brachypteracias leptosomus. Next base: position 8,782 of record VYZX01023864.1, on the reverse strand, counting down.
GGATTCTTTTGAATCATTACCTAGAAGCAAGTTTCCCAGGCCAGAATCTAAAGATGTTGCATATGCCATCAGATATTTTACTTCCCCTCCCATTTTCACTCCATGAGGCTATTCAAAATACTGATATTCACATGTGAGCTCATCCAGGGGTCTGGTTTCATGGAAATTACAATACTACTTATGACCAATCTCTAAATGAAATGCACCTTATAAATCTTGCAGACATTCTGAAAACAGTTTCCATTATGGAGTCTCCTTGTTCTGGATTCTTAATATCCAGGAATGCAGTTATTATCCTTGTGGGATTTGCCAAAAAGGACACAATTCCATGTCCATATTGAGTTTGCATGGCAAGATCTTGGTACCAGGGGGGCTGTGGGGATGGCTTCTGTGAGAAGCTTCCCCTATGTCCAATAGAGTCAATGCCAGCTAGCTCCAAGGCGGGCCCACCACTGGCCAAAGCCAAGCCTATCAGTGACGGTGGTAGCACTTCTGTGATAATGTATTTAAGAAGAGGAAAAAAACCCTGTACATTTTGCAGCCAGAGAGAGGGGAGAGAGTATGTGAGAGAAACAACCCTGCGGATACCAGGTGAAAGCCTGAGGAAGGCTGTGGCCCTGTGGAAAGCCCATGCTGAAGCAGGCTCCTGGCAGGACTTCTGGACCCATGGAGAGAGAGGAACCCACACTGGCTCAGGTTTGCTAGCAAGACTTATGACCCTGTGCCAGATCTATTCCGAAGCAGTCTGTTCCTGAAGAAATGCTCCTGTGGAAGGGATCTATGCTGAAGCAGTTCATGAACTGCAGCCCATGGGAAGGACTCATATTGGAGAAGTTCATGGAGGACTGTCTCCTGTGGGAGGAACCCCACGCTAGAGCAGGGCAAGATTGTTAGGAGTGCTCCCCCTGTGAAGGAAGGAGTGGCAGAAACAACATGTGATGAACAGACCACAACCCCCATTCCCTGTTCCCCTGCATTGCTGCTGGGGAGGTAGAGAAAATCAGAAGTAAAGTTAAGATCAGGAAGAAGGGAGGAGTAGGGGGAAGATGTTTTTAAGATTTGGCTTTACTTTTCATTATCCTATTCTGATTTAATTAATAATAATTTTTTTAAAATTTTTTTTTTATTTCCCCAAGTTGTGTCTGTTTTGCCTGTGATATAAATTGGTGAGTGATCTCTCCCTGCCCTTATCCCAATGCACGAGCTTTTTTATTATATTTTTATCTCCCCTGTCCATCTGAGGAGAGGGAGTGATAGATCAGTTGTGGTGGGCACCTGATGTCCAGACAGGGTCAACCCACCACACATATATTTGTAGTAAGTGGGACTTCATGTGCTTCCTAAACTGTAACAATACATCAAGTTCCCTTCCTTGGCTTGTAGCAATCTGTTCTTAGAGGATGAAAGAAGACTCTTAAAAGCTAGTCAAAGGGGAGAAATTAAACAGGAAAAATCTCCCAAATCTTTGCTTCTACCTATTCTACTGAATAAAAATGGTGAGATTTTTGTCAGCCCTTAATTTGTTAAAGACAGTAAGTTAAATCGTTATTTAAAGCTTCCCTTGTTCACTCCTGCTTTTCTTGGAGGCCATATCAAACAAGACTTCAATATATTTTAGTCTGAATCAGAAAGGAAAAAATCATTTAAACCCACATGGAGTTTAGGAGTAAACTACTTGGGGAACAGTGGAGCATTTTCTCATGTACCGTATAGAGTTTCTTGTTGGGGAAAGGGTTTTTTTCAGTGTTTTGTTTGTGGGATTCTTTATTTCCCAGTACTGGGAAAGGAAGGAGTTACAAAAAACATGGCCAAAAGTTTATATGTGGCAATGCTGATTACATGCAGACTGATGAGAAATGCTGTTCAATTCTGATAAAAACTGATTCATTTTGTATTTTTGCTTAATTGAAGATATTTCTTAGAAATTACATAAATAATCATTTAATCTACCAACAAAATTATGTTTACATAAGTTACATGTGTACATAAGTTACATACTCGAACACTGTGATGGCATCAAGATAGTGTCACTAAACAGCAGTGTGGAGAAGTTACCTGCAGGTGACACAGCCTCATGCCAGCAGCATAATGGAGTTAGCAGGAGCAAATACCTACTACCTCTGTTGCTCTGTCTAGGCATATTTCTCACCCCATAGCTGACTTCCATTGAAATGAAGTCTCAAGGCAAAGATTTGATTATTTTTCAGTCGTAATGGGGCTCATACAAAAATGGGCTAGAGTTTCCCTCTTCACCTCTATGACTTCATGAAGAAGTAATTCTGCACGATCCCTTGTAAGACACTGTTAGTCTTACCTCACACCTTTATCTGATTTTACACCATAACCTTATTGAACATTCACGTACAAAACCCTTCAACAACACCATAACAGTCACGTCCTGAGATACTGTCATCTTGTGGCAGAATTGAAGGCAGAGTCAAAAAAGACTCAGTGGCTATTTTAAAAGGCTTTTCTTTAACAGCTCCCTTAAAGGCATTTCCTTCTATTGTCTTTTGAAAGCTATGTCAATGTCCATTGTTCTTCATGGACTGGGCCGAAAGCATAATTTTTAAATGTGCCCAAATTTGAGTCTTACCTTCCATTTTCAATGACATTTAAGTTCCAAAGTGTTCAAATGCATAACCTGCAGAATTGGGATTTCAACTCTTGTATCACGAAACTTTTTTTGTGGACTGTTACATGACCAGGAAGCATAAGCCAGTGTTGAAGAACAAATCACCTGTTTTCCAAGGGTCAGCAACCTACTGCAGCATTTTAGTAGGTTCAGGTAATTTTTCCCAGCTCCATAGTACAGCTATTTGCACATGTATTTTTCACAACAAATATTTAATCACTTCCTTCAATATTTATATTGAGCTAGACAAGCATCTTTGCAAATTTGGATTATTTCCCCATACTTTCTAAATAAGAAAATATATTTCAGCTCCAACACATATACAGGAAAATCATGTTTGCATTAAAAATTTTACAAAGGACATACAAATATTCAAAAGAATAAAAGAGTCACTTAAAAAAAATAACTAACTGTATGTAGGTTGTTTTTGTACCCGAGGAATGGTTTTAATAAATAAAGGATGCTTTCTCTTTAATCAGTAAGTGAGATTTAGTGAGGAGTTAAACAGACCACTAATTGTTCATATAATCAAAATCTCTCAAGCAACTTGTCCACACTTTTCTGTGACTTCAACTGAAATTATTGTAATTATTATGAACCAAAGAAATGCAAGAAACACACACCAGTCAGGAGAATTTGAAGTCAACCAAAGGTCCTATATTATTTAATTTTTCAGGTCTTAGAGTGTTTTTTTTTTCCTGTTTGCCTCTCCCCTCCTCTTCTGCTCAGAGGAACATATATTTACTGGATTATAATAACTATTTTATATCACTGGGAATGATCTTGAATTTAGCTATTTTAAGATGGGAACCTAAGAGTAGATGCATGTTGCTCCTTTAAATAACCAGTTCTTCTATTGTTTAGTCCTAGAAAATGCTAGTTTAATATCTCATTATAGAATTATTCTGCATACATCATCCACAGTGCGATTCTGCATGGAACTGCTTGTACATCTGAAGTGGCATATACCATCATGTTCTAGACATGGAGGTTGATCCACAATGTAAGCATACCTCTTTTTGCTTTGCCATAATTTGCCTTATGCTTTTAAAAATAGACTACATTTTTTCTCATATATAGCACCATGGCCATTTAAGGGATTTAAAAAAACCCACACAAATGCTTCGTTTCTTACTCTTATATGAATACCATCTAATATCAGCTTCAAATACTTAGAACTTGCTGTATTTAATTACCTGCAATGTAACAATGCCAGGGATGCCTTTCAAATAATCTATAAATATCTTTAAGTTTTGTTGCTACTGCCAGGCACTGATTTTATGGTTAGTTTGAAGCCTTGTCATTCTCCCTGACATCACGTTGCACTTCAATACAACTTTTTAATTTTTTATTTTATTTTACATTCCAATGTTCATAAAAGACTCCATGAACTGTTGACAACATGATATCCACAGCACCCAAGAATGTCTAGCAATATTGCTTTTAATTTCCAAGTGATAAATTGTCTTGTTCCTTTTTCAATATCTTGAGGCTCTTTTCTATATAGGAGCAAAATATTCCCAATTCTATCCCACTCAATTTAAACTGGCAATCTGCACTTAGAAACATCATATGTGGGATAATAGACTATATATATTATGTAGACTGAAAACATAATCAGGAACAAGGAATAAGAGTAGTAGAAAGATTCTGTAAGTGCCCTCAAGGTAGTCTCTAGTACATTCCCATATGTTAAAGTGTGGACCACCCATACTCAATTCTTGAACAGAAAAGTTGAAAAATATAAAGAAATATTTAAATGAACAACAATAGAGATTCTGTAACCCTCTAAGCAATTCATCTGCCCTTAATATTGATAATTTTCTGCCTTTTCTTATTTTTCCTTACTGCAATTTGAAGCCAACTGATTACTGTGATAATCAGCTCTGAAAAAAAGAAAAAAAATATTATTTACAAGCAGTTTTTTCCCCGTATTTATTGGAACACCATTCAACATAGTCTTCTCTTTTTATATTCCAAACTGAAATACTTTCATTTTTCTTCATGGAATCATGTCTTCTAAAAGTGTGTTTACATTTTTCTAACAGCTTAAAGCAAAAAGACTATCTGGCATGTTTTATAGGTAACCCTTCTCTTCATATTTCCCAGTAGGCCAATACAAAGTTTTGCATTCCACCTACTTTATTCAACCAACCTCGTGGTTTCTCATTTGAGTGTACAACTTTTCCTTCTATCAAGTGCTTCTGAAATATTTCCTTCTGTTTTGAAAAACCATTCTATTCTCTCATCCTGTATATTTTATGGCTTCCTTCTAGGTCATTGTTATTTGCAAATATGCTATATATTATTTTTATTCCATTATTCAAGCCATTAATTAATATCAAGAATTAACTGATTTGAGATAAATGATTGAAGAATACTGTTCAATACATCCCCACTGCAGCAGTAAACCATTTCACAATGCTAGAAAATCCAGGTGCTGATTTTTTAATTATAATTATTTTATTTGTTCTTCACTGCATAATTTTTATGAAATAATACACATGATTCTGAGTAATTACAAGTGGTAAATCTAAGACAATCTACACTGATTCTAAAAAGAAATACTAAAATTGCCTATGTCTACCATTAATAATTAATTTATTCCTTCTTTGTATTTTAAGATTTAATTTCTATTACGTACCCTGATAGAAGAAGAGGCTAGGGAAATTTGAAGAATCACCACAGAAAAACAGTCTGAAGCAGCAAACACACTGAAAGAATGAGTATGATCCTTAAGGGTTCCTTCCAACTGGAAATATTCTATGATTCTATCATAATGAATTTGTATCTTGTAAATACAATTTGTTTTTACTTCTCAGATCCACAGTATAAGGATAATAAAGATCAAGATTTTAAAATGAGATTTGTCACATTTTGTAACACTTTTAAAGGTGTCTCAAAATAGCGAGCCAAGTACAGAGATGTTCCAAAATCTCTTCACACATACAGACATAATTTTGAAACTTTAAATCAGAATATTGAAGGATCAAAATCATGTAAACCTCTCCACTTGCCACATATACGGTTGCATACATTTTTTTCACAGTTTTGACCTAATGTGACTGATGAGGGTTTTAGTTAAATAAAATTCTTATTGATTCCAGCCTATTTTCTCCACCACAAAAAGCCTAGTTTCCTCAGCAGGAAATCAAAGAAGAAATGGAATAACATGCAAGTAATGCAAGAGTACTTGATTTTTACTTTATTATTTCCTTGATTAATATAAAGACTAACTTTCATTTCAGTGAAAATACGGGGGGAAAAAAATTAATGGTATAGAAGTACTTAAGAGCTATGTATTTCCTATAATACAATGCAGTCATACAAAATATTTATTTTGGAAAAGGAGGTCTTTTCCTCACAATCCAGGTTTTTTCTATGTTATTCTGCAAGTAAAGGTACAGACCTTTTGTTTATGATGAAAATTGTGAGTGGAGAGGACTGTATTATCATAAATTTGTCACTGGGAGTGACAATTTCCCTGCAGGAATCTATGAGGCAACTTATCAGGAGAAATCAGCTTTGGTATCAAGCAACAGAGTTGTGAATCAATAAACAAACTATAGAGGGGGGAAAAAAAAAAGGTACAGTCAAGTGAAAAACTATTTTTAAGAAATAAAATCTATCATTAGATGTGTAGACATGTATGATTATATTTCAGAATAATATAAGAAAAAACCATAAGCTATTCTGGTTAATTCTTATGGATGATGTGGTGAAAGTGGTCAAGAAACGTGTGCTGCTGTCATCTTCCTATTCTAACAATATTAAATCCCATTAAAAGCAAGAAGTAAAATATAAAAAGTAAATCTAAACCACCATTTAATGTCTTCTTTGGGATTCAAAACTGAGGTAGATACCAACAAATCTGAAACCATTATAACTGCCCAGATGATAATTTCCCTAGAAACAGTTCCCACTGAAGGGCACATGCTTTCTTCTGAACAAAGCTCTAAAGCCAGCTTACAAGTGAAACATAGGCCTAAATAAACTCAAACTGTTCCCCCTTTTCATGGAAGTCCAAAAAAAACCCAGTTGGAAATAGTGCACACAACTTGTTGAAAGCAGACCACTGCTAAGTAAACCTTCAGAGCCACTTTGTAAACAGCCAGAAACATCCAGTCAGTTTTCTGTAAACAGCCAAGTCACGCACCAGTTGAAGACAGCAGCCTCCTGCAGAAGTCTTCGGTTGATATTTAACAGGGTTACATTTTGAACCAGCAAATAGTCACAGCTATCATCATTGCAGTTTGATTGCACAAACCAGAAAACTCTTCAAAAAATGAGCCACAGCCTGTTCTGATTTGGTGACGTTGTTTGAGAGCTTGACAGGACAGAAGAAATTGGAGAGAAAATCAACAGATCTCCTCCTAAAACATGACAGGACACATGCAAGGTTCATCCTTAATCTTCACAAATAAGCAGAAGAAATTTAATTCACCTTGAGTTTACAAGTTTCAACTCAGTGAGACAGACATAAATACAAATATTTATGCCTGCCTTGTTTGCTTCTTTCTACCTTACGCTTACCCTCATTAACATACTTTGAGAAGGAATTAAATTCATCACGTGAGTAATTTCCCTGACCTTCAGAGCCTGAAAGATTTCAGACCTGTGTTTACTCAAGGCAATATTACATGTTTTATCCAAATAAATTATCCTCTTACTTTTGATGAGCCTTCTTATTTTTCTTTATGGAGTGAATATATCACCATCACTCTCTCAGGAATATAATTCAGACAAACAACTTAGTCTTTT
>VYZX01023863.1:11314-22438 GCA_013401335.1 Brachypteracias leptosomus | reverse complement strand
GCCAAGGTAAGCCCACCACAATCATAATATTAAAAAAAAAATCTGGAAATTAAGATAGACATCAGGATCCTTTTTATAATAGATCTTGCAAGAATAAAACCTTTGATACCAGAAATACATAAGCTTTCTGGAACTTAATTGCAATTGATGGTATGAGTACTTACCATATTTTTATTATTTTTCTTGAGATGTATGCAGTAAATTTTTAACAGGTCCAAAGAATCTCTATGCAGGCTGATTAAGATGATGATCAGGTGAGCCACAGAATATTCTATCAATTGGGCAAAAGACAAGTTAAATGATACAAGTGGAATGTATCAGAAGGAACAAAGACATTTCTGTGAGGGTGACAGACACTGGCCCAGGCTGCCTAGGGAGGTTGTGGAGTCTCCTTCTCTGGAGACATTCAAAACCCACCTGGACACATTCACAACCTGGTCTAGGTGAACCTGCTTTGGTGGGAGGGTTGGTCTGTATGATCTCTAGAGGTCCCTTCCAACAATTTCTGCCAGGTTGCTGAAAGGAAAATAATCCAAATATAACTGTGGAAGAGTAGGAAGTCTGGACAAGGTACTTTTTTTTTTATCTTACCATTGTAGACACTTTGACAGTAATATAGAACTAAAAAGGTCACTAGAAATAGAAGCATAGAATGTTTCATCCAAATCTGAATTGGTAATAAAGGTAGACTCTCCCTGGGTAACATGAATCAGGGATCCTGCCAAAGTTTCAATTCCTGCCACAAAATATCTCCTACTTCAAAACTTGTATGGATATTAGGCTGAGTATGAATTGCAAGTTGTGCTAAAACTCTTGAGTCTTTCAGGACTGGGGCTGCCAACATCAACACAAGAAGAATGATGCTTTTTGTTAATGCTTCAGGACCTCTTCTAGTGTAGGGAATCCTTGGCAATCCTATCAGGGGAATTCTTCAACCTCCATAAAATTATGGGGAAAAGCATATAATATTCAGATGAATGAAGAGCTATTTTATGCCTATATATTAAGCCATTGCTACTTTTTTTTTTTAGCGTTAATGAATTAAAATAAAAATTTAAAAGTTGAATAATAGCCTCAAAGATAAATAATCTCAAAATTCAAAACTAGCACAAACAGAACGATAAAAGTTTAAAGAGCCATTTATTGATGCAGGCTTAATTATAACAGTAATAACAGATTATGTGTACGTACTTTAGAACTGGAGCTGAGCAAAAAGTCCTTTAATATCCACCTCAGAATTGTTTGCCTGCCATCACTTAAAGAATTGTGTTGAAAATTGCTAATGCATACTTCTCAAATGATGTTTAACTTTGCTTGAACAGAGGTTAACTTACTAATAGAAGATATCAGAAACCAGAGTTCTTATTCAAAAGCAAATTCCATTGTTTCCAAAGCTGTCTCTATTACGATTTCAAATAAAAATCTGAAACTTTAAGCATTTGCATTAGAATCATATCAATATGTGTAAAACAATTTAGCCATTTTAGTTCCATTTAATTTCACACATTCTAGGAGACTGCAGATTCGAAAAGAAATCTAAAAAAAGAAAGTAAAACTAAAATATTTTTCATTCAAATGGAAGATTTCAGCAATACTGAAACAAGTAAAAGGGTGCATTTTGAAGATTCAAATTATAATTTTAGTGAAGTCTTTTTCTATGGGAAAAAGTAGTTTCATTGAAAAGAAAGTATCTTAACTAAAGTTTAGTCACTTGCATTATCATAGGCCAACATGTCAAAGAATTTTACTTTCATATCTTCAGACAAATCAGGATGTGACATTATTGCCGAATGCAGTCAATCCAAAAATTTTGGGTATGACTCTGTCCTCCCGTTTAATATTCGTAAAAGAAGGGGAGGCCTGGGTCAGATCATAAACTGCCTGCAGTGCCTTAAGTGCTAGTTCTTGTGACAGCTGCAACACCTCAATTTGAAATTGTGCTTGAAAATCAGCACGTACAAATGGACCAGTGCCTTGTAACATTTGTACCTGTACACCATATAAAGGATCAGTATTTTGCCGGGGTGTTGCAGCAGCGTTATCACATAATGTCTGCCACTTACGGTAGAATTGCAATTGTTGNTAGGTCGAACCATTGCGTCTGCTGCTATCACCACTGAGACGGGTGCCGCTGCCACTCCAGCGGGTGCAGGTGGCGGAATTTTTGGCGCCTCAAAAAGCTGCGTTGAGGTAGACTTAGAGCCCCCAGGCTCAGAGGTAAAGGCTGCAAATGCAGCAGCAGCTGCCGCTTGTTCACTCTTCATTTCCCTTACTGTTTCTCAGATCAGCCGCCATAGGGTCGTCATCTTGGTAGCTTCTTCTGAACCACGGCTAACATCCTCATAGAGGTGTTTGCCAACATCTTCCCAGGTGCTCAGCTCAAAAGCTGTTGCAACACTGAGGATCAGGCTTTTCTCTTTAGCCTACTGCAATAACCACTTCAAGTCATTGCCACATAAGATAACCCTTTCTTAGAAAGGATATGTTGGAGGAGCTTAACCACTGCCTGCTCTTCTTTGGCAAGTGTGGACCCCATCACCTCCCCCGATCACTCACTTGATCAGGGCAAGATTCCACTCAGCAAGCACGCTTTTTCCAGCCATCGGGGCAATGGCTGCTTCGGTTGGCTTTCCCGCTACCCTCTCCTTCCAGCTTCTTCATACGCTTCTGCGAAGCAACAGCAAGAGGGTCCCTGTTTGGGCGCCACTTGCGGGAGATCAATGGACAACGCTTACACGGACTAATGTAATCCAAAGCATTGCCATTTATTTGCCCGAAGCTCGCTTGTTATATACCCCCCAGCGCTGACCATGTGCTGGAAGCACAACTCTGATTGGTACAACAAACTCTGCCACGCACTAAACAACATCTCCTGATTGGCCAGGCACTGCTGTCCAGGCACCGCCCTTAGTTCTGCCTTCTGCCTCCTTTTTCTTGCTGCGTCACTGCCGCTGCACGTGCTGCACGTGGCCATCCTTGTGTGACTTTGCTGGCGCCACAGAATCTGGATTTGCTCACATGTCCATTCTCATGGAGATACCGCTCCACGCTTCAGGAAATGTGAACATTTTCCTTCCATCTGCTAGATGGCTTTTAAAACCCATTTGCTTTGATTTAGCAAACCTGGAAACAGCTGGCAAAAATATATTTTTATTAAGTTCCTTGGATTCATATTTACAAGATATGTGACTTTTGTAGTCTTTCTTAAGGTCTGTAATTGCTTTCTATTTCTCAACTCTACAATTTCTTTCTAAATGCTAATCAGCCAGGTGGTCAGACCCTCAGATATCATTCTGCACATCAACCAGTTTAATGTGTCTCACTTTAAGTGTCTAGAGATGATGATTCTAATGATGTGCTTAAAAACTACATGAACAGTTATTTCATTTTCAGCCATTACCTTCTTTTTCTTTCTAATTCTGAAATTGATTGTGATCATTAAATAAGCCAAAAAAGAACATGAAAATTAAGTTTCAGGCATTTTGTAGGGTAAAAGACTGGGGGAGAGAAACTGGTTTACGTCCTTCTCATTAGCTCTTTCTGCTTAGTTTTGGATGTGAGAGACTATATCTACTACTCTCATTTGCCCTTAACTTGCTCCAATTCTACAACAGAATTGTTAAAAAAACCCCAACCAACCAACAAACCCCACACTAAACAAATAAATAAAATTTCAACTGCATTATTTTAAAGCCTGTACTACAGTTTCTGTGTACTCTGTAAATGTTCATCTCTCACAACAGAGAGTTAACTTTACAGAGCAATGAGACAACACCATCAGTCTCTGAGGTACCAAAGGATATAACAATGTTCATATTCTCTCTGAATACTGGGAACACCAGGAGCCAGAAAGCAGGAGCTTTCTATAAAGCTGTCCAAGAGAACAAATGTAGGGCCTTGGAGCATAATTAAGCAAATAACTACTTTAGTTTGTCATTCCTCAAAGAACATGCTATGTCCTATGAATTCCAACCATGCAATTAAACAAAACACATTTCCTCTTCTCTTGTTTCCCAAATCTAGTTCTCCACAGATCAGCACTTTGAATTGTTGGCTGTATTGGCCAGCACAGCCATCAAACATTCAGCTGGGAGCCTGGCTGAACACAAATGCTTTAAAGCTGCACTCCAAAAGTCAACAAACATAAGAAAAAAATACCTCTTTGTAACTACTATATATATGATTGTGAATAATTCCCTAGCAGATATTTAAGTAATATTATACATCAAAGCTCCTTCTACTTCGTATTTTTATGCTTCCAACTAAAGATAAAGGAGAAACACAGCATTAAGTTATTTGCCATATTGTAGAGATCTACTATGCATTGTTTGTGGAATGTGCATAAAATGGGACCAAACCAAGTGCCTTCACCTTAACTTTGTCTACTTAAAATCTAATGGGGCAGATGTTTACAAATTGGCATTTATCCTGTTCTGTTTAAAACATACTGTTTTTTTTCTCTGGCAGAGAATTTAATTAAAATATATTCTCCTTATAGAAAAAAGAAATTAAAGTGTCATTTCAGTTTTCAGTGAACAGTTTATCTATATCTCCTTCAATCTAAGAAGTCATAAAGGAGAATCCTTGTTTATATTTGAAATCTTTATTCAATTACATATCCAAACACAATCCAGATGTCTCTGCACAATACTTTGTGCATATGTTGAATGGCTTATTTGTTCTTTTTGTTTGTTTATTAAATAATGAAAAATGCTTCTGTCTTTCACTTAAGTTTTTCTTTTGGTAATGAGCACTGAATATGCTAACCAACAACTGATAGACGGCTTACTAACTTTTGGAGTATTTCTTGGAGAGGATCCAATCTTTCTGCCTGGCTTTATTGTCAGGAGGTTTACCTCAGACTCTACTTTTGTAGTTTGATCTGCAGCAGATAAAATATTGTGTTCTACTTCTATTCTCCTGAAGAAAAAATAGCCTTGGCACAATCAGTGAAATTTAATGGATTGTTTCTATGATTTCATTATTTTTCTATAGTGTACTAGTCAATTGCTGGCTTTAATCAAATACCCAAGGCAATTATAATATGCATTTGAAATTGCTTTGAAAAAGATTAACCTTTATGTTAATAATTTACATTAAATACTGCACATACACAAAAATATGCTTTGTCAATAGCTCAATTACCTGCCTCTTTCTAAGTTTTTTCTGCCTCTACAAAGCCAGTGTAAATCATTACTATATAAGAGTATATTGCAGAATATGTGATGGAGGAAAACTGGTAGTTTAATAGTATTAGAAAATGTAGTAAAAATTCACTTCCTTGAACTGAAGTAAGCGGTCATGTAATTTTTTATCAATTTGAAAGTTCATATTAAATTTGTCTTAAAGTGTTAGGTGCTTTAATTTTTTTAGTCCAAGAATTCAGAAACATTAAAAATTATCATAGTGCTACTTCATAGGGAAAAAAAATCTTAACTTTTTCTCCACTTAAGAAAACATAGCACAGTAAGACTTACAACTTAATGTAATTTCTCAGCAAAGAAGATCGGTACAAAACACATTTTTTTTTTTTCATGTTAAAAAACCTCAGAACACTCTTATTGAAAATTTGCCCCTTTCAACAAAGGGGGCCTGACATTCAGAACTATAAATGTGGCACAGAAAATTCACATTGTGGCTCCCATGAAAATATGGCTAAAGTAAAAGTAAATTACTTTTTTCCCCTTAATACAAATTGCCATGCATTTTCAGATATTTCACACTGATTTTGCCAAAAGTGAGGAGTTTCTTTTTTAGTTTCCTAAAGCTAAAACTGGTTTTGATCATATCCATCTGCCTTATCTTACTATAAATGTCTGATTGGAATTATCTTCCCCATGGCTTTGCTCAGTCCATATATTATTTTGCTTCCAGGAATCTGCAATCTAGTATCCTCCCCTTCCTTCTTTCTCAGTTTTTTTTTTTTTTTTTTTTTTAAATTAGCTCATGAAACAGATTTAGGAATGATTTTTTCTTATCATCAGAGAACTGAAGTTGGCTTTATCCTACCTCTCACTCAGTTTGCCCACAAATGGCATCTTCACATGCAACAATGAATGTAAATACACTTCTCAAGCACTGAAATCTCCTTCATACTAAAGCAAACAGAACATTGTGGATTTGTTTGTTTTCTAAGCAAATGAAGCATCAATAAAAATGACAGCAAATACCTGGAGCAGGTTTATATAATTATGGCTTGAATGTCAGACAATACTGTAATCTATAGTATTTAAGGAAGATCAACATTAATGCCAATACATTTATCCCCCTTCCCTTTGGACTTTGTTCAGAACTTACAGAAGTCAAGGGAAAGAAATTCATTGATGTCAATGAACTTTGAATTAAGTTTGACTATTTACTCGTTTTGTCTACTCTGGTACCTAGGAAAGGAATTTTTCTTATTCAAAGCAGTAAGATCCTTCCTTCCTAGGCTCCAATTCTGCATAGTGTCAGCAGCTGACAGCATTTCTGAAATCATATTGTACTAATTCCTCATGCACCTGAAAGTAGACTGCACGAACAGAAGGATTTGTGCTGTAGATCACATATTTGTTTGTTTGCAAAGATAAAATGTTATTTTCAGCTGATCGGTTTTCTTCCTTTATGGCTGCTCTGTCAAAGTTGTGTGCCATGTGTAAGTGCACCCATAGGTAGCAAATTCAAGTTGTTGTGATACAAGTAGTTTGCCTTTTAGAAATGCTGAGCATTTACCTTCTGAAAATTATGGTAGTTTTAAAACGACTTAGAGTTTGGTCACCAAAAACCCACAAACCAACCAACAAAGCAACAAAATCCCAGAGTTTTGACTGACAAGTTACTATATAAGTCTGCAAGAGACAGAATGCATATCACAAATATTAATTGCCATTCACCATTTAACTATTTCCAGAAATTATAGGCAAAGATTCAGCTGAATATAAAGAAGGACATGTTGCCAACGTTGCCATCAGAAATGGAAACAACCTGTGTAGAGTCTTCAAGGGATAACTCGTATTTTATGGAGCACATCATTGTATTTTGTTGTTTACAAGACAAAGAATGGCCTGACAAATGAGGTATGACACAGCAAGTCAGCTTTAAACCAAAACTCTTCTATTTCTGGATCTGCTACTTTGGATTATGGCTAAACAAAACATATCCATAGGAATGGAACGATGAAATATTCAATGCATTTGAAATGTCAAGGGTTGTGGCAGTTCAGGCAGAGTTAAAATGAGATGGAGTTTGGCTTTCCAGCCACAGAACAGATTTTAGCTAGTTGTTCATCATAATTACAGTTTAGAATAGTCTTTAAGAAGTTGAAAACAATTACAACAGTTTCTGAAAACAGATTTCAGGTCACTTAGGTTCACTGATTCCTCAATACTGAAAGCTAGGAATTGTTCTTTTTGCAGAATCAGTTTATATATCAACAACATATGTAGCATTGGAGCTGAGAGAAACTCAATTCTTAACTATTGAAGTGATATATTAGAGCAAAAAATACCAGGAACAACCAACTAGTTTTGGGTGCTTTAAATTATTGCCATTATAATTTTTAAATTCTTACAAAATCTCTAACATAAGTGAATACTATCCCCAAAAATGTTTTACATGAGTCCCTCTGATAATGGCCTAAGACGCAAGTTATTCCATTGAAATTATGACTACATGATTGTAAAAACAGTTTAGAGCCACAATCATGCTTTTTTAGGATAGCTCTGCTGTATTCCATTTGATCTGTGAATATTATTCAGGCTTAAGGATTTCTTTCTCCTTTCCACAGACACGGACAGTAACAGGACAAAAGACAATGAGCACAAGTTGATTCAGGCAAAATTCTGTTTGCACATAATTGAAAAAATAAAATCTTTACCATGAGAATAATTAAAGAGAGGGGTGGGTAGCTCAGAGGAGTGATGCAATCTCCCCTGCTGGAAATATTCAAGATTTGGCTTGACAGCACCCTAGATAACCTGATCTAAGGTCCTACTTTCATTGGGATTTTGTAGTAAATGATCTCCAGAGGACCCTTCCAGCCTAAACCTCCCTGTGATGTTACGAAAGGCAACATTTGCTGTTATCCAGATCAGCTAAATTATTCATAGTGGTGGGTTTTGTATTGACAGTTCAATAGTGGCTAAGATACTATGACTACAATAAACTTCAAGAGTAATACACACCACAAACCTGTTTTAAACAGCATCAACTGTACCTTTTATCACACTGATGATCAGAAGCATCACGGCTTAGCCTTAAAATACTTGACCAGTATCTTAGAATAATTACTGTAAGGAAGCTGTTCTATTCCTTGTGCCTAATTTAAAGCTTTCATACTGCAGTTTAAGCCTATTATTTCTTTTTCCAATCATTCTTTTCTTTTTTCTTAATCAGTTTTGAACATGTTTTATAATATCCTGCCTCTGTCTCTTCTTCAAGCTAAGCAACCTCTTCATTCTGCCTTTAATGGGTGCTAGACCTAGATGTTTAAAATAGAAAACTCACATTTCTCCCTATAGACACAGTTATCATAAAAGGCTTGTGCTTAGTGCTTTCCTCTCTCCCTCCCCTTCATTGAAATTATTGGGAATTGAGCACATAAGCACTGCTGTGAAAGTCTGCCCTAAATTTAGTAATTACTCAATGCAATGATTGCATTTCTTTGTTAACTCACCCTTTTGTCTTTAATGTCAGAACCTTGCAAAGGGATGTTTTCCTTGCTGGTTTTATCTGCATGGAATATAGGTAGTCAAATCTGGTTGATGAAGGTTCTGGATTCTGAAATAAATATGAACTTGTTANAAATGGAGGCAGCACAAAGCAGGCATTTAAATAAGATTAAAGACTGACAAGAGGGAAGAAAAGCAGTTAAAAATGATACTGAATATTCTGATATGCCAATATAAAATGTAAAAAAGGAACCCACACAACAACTCTTCATTTGTAGCTTTTGCAATTTAACAAAAATTGCTTCTATTATATAAACAGTGTTATTGTTTATGGGAGATTACAAAAATCCTTTTAAAATATGGCAAATATTTCAAAAGCCCATTTATTAAAGTGTACCAGCAACCAGATATTATCTGTAGTGCTTTTACTAAACTGGTAACCGACACATGATTGGCATCCATTAAGAGAACACTCTTGCAGCTTATCTTTAGAAAAATTATCAATTACATCTCTGTCTCAATGTATAGTTCTATGGTGAGATCAGTATTTTGGGGGTTCATTCCTGCAGACTGGTAAATATTTGATACAAGTTGATCCAGATTTGAGTGAAACTTGACAAAATTCATGGATAGTAGAAAATGTTGTCCTCCTAACAATACATCAACAATAAATAAAGGAATAATTTCCTAATGCCACACAGCAGAACATAGTAGTATACCACTAAAACTGAAGCCTGTGGCCCCTACACAGCAAAAGATTAAGTCACAGCAGCAGCTGCAGATCAAATCAGGGTAACTATTCCCATCTGATTATTTTGCTTCTCTTGAGGCTGTTATAGTAGGTCAAAATCCTAAAGCAATTACAGAAAAAAGTAAAATCAAACAAACAAAAAGGTCTTTTAAAGCAGGTAGAAAGAAGGACTAGATAAAACCAAACCAACCCAAAAGCCACCTGAATGATCTGTCTCTGCTGCATTACAAGTGCTCAAAGTTGTAGCTTGACAATGCTGCTTTTCTGCAGTGCTGTGCATTACCAGCAATGCTACTTTAAAGCCTTTTCCAACTGAGATTTCTGTAAAAAGCATGATCTTCAGCTATCTAATTCTCAGCCTGACTATTAAACATAAACCNTCCAGAGGACCCTTCCAGCCTAAACCTCCCTGTGATGTTACGAAAGGCAACATTTGCTGTTATCCAGATCAGCTAAATTATTCATAGTGGTGGGTTTTGTATTGACAGTTCAATAGTGGCTAAGATACTATGACTACAAGAAACTTCAAGAGTAATACACACCACAAACCTGTTTTAAACAGCATCAACTGTACCTTTTATCACACTGATGATCAGAAGCATCACGGCTTAGCCTTAAAATACTTGACCAGTATCTTAGAATAATTACTGTAAGGAAGCTGTTCTATTCCTTGTGCCTAATTTAAAGCTTTCATACTGCAGTTTAAGCCTATTATTTCTTTTTCCAATCATTCTTTTCTTTTTTCTTAATCAGTTTTGAACATGTTTTATAATATCCTGCCTCTGTCTCTTCTTCAAGCTAAGCAACCTCTTCATTCTGCCTTTAATGGGTGCTAGACCTAGATGTTTAAAATAGAAAACTCACATTTCTCCCTATAGACACAGTTATCATAAAAGGCTTGTGCTTAGTGCTTTCCTCTCTCCCTCCCCTTCATTGAAATTATTGGGAATTGAGCACATAAGCACTGCTGTGAAAGTCTGCCCTAAATTTAGTAATTACTCAATGCAATGATTGCATTTCTTTGTTAACTCACCCTTTTGTCTTTAATGTCAGAACCTTGCAAAGGGATGTTTTCCTTGCTGGTTTTATCTGCATGGAATATAGGTAGTCAAATCTGGTTGATGAAGGTTCTGGATTCTGAAATAAATATGAACTTGTTAATGGTATCAAAACAAAGGGAAGCTCTAATGAAAGATTACTTCACTTTTGTTTCATAATTGTGATCTTTCAAATAACATCTACACAAATGTATCTTCTTGTTTATTCTTTTTGTTGATTGGGTTGGGAATAAGTAAAAAAAAAAAACAACAAACCAACAGTTCATGATCATTCATATATGTAAACACCACCTAATGTAGTATTAGCAAGCCTAGGATAGAAATATTTCATTAAAGTACTAAGGGTTGCAAATGAGTTAATGTGTGTAGAAGCCTGAAATCAGAGTCCAGATGTAAATCATATATTCATAGCTTTCAGCTCAATAACTATTAAAATTATTTCTAGGTATTTTAACCTATCACTAACTCTAATCTTGTCTAATTTTTACTGTGCCTTACAGAAAGGTGCAGAAATTATGACCTAGATTGAACAGTGCAAAGAGAAAGAACACACAAGGGACAGTGATGTCAGCATTGTAATTAGAAAATGAAACAGTTAATCAGAGAAGAAACATATTTTTCTTTCATAATGCAGAAATTGTTGTAAGTACACATAGCAACGTCATCA
>VYZX01023862.1:1517-15731 GCA_013401335.1 Brachypteracias leptosomus | reverse complement strand
AGATGCAGGACCTTGAACTTGGTCTTGTTGAACTTCATGAGGTTGGCATGGGCCCATCTCTCCAGCCTGTCAAGGTCCCTCTGAATGTCATCCCTTCCCTCCATCGTGTCGACCACACCACACAGCTTGGTGTCATCAGCAAACTTGCTGAGGGTGCACTCAATGCCACTGTCCATGTCACTGACGAAGATTTTAAATGAGACTGATCCCAGTACTGATCCCTGAGGGACTCCACTTGTCACTGGCCTCCACTTGGACATGGACCCATTGAGAGTCACTCTTTGGGTGTGGCTGTCCAACCAGCTCTCTATCCACTGAGTTGTCCATCCATCAAACCCATATTTTACCAGCTTGGAGACCAGGTTGTCATGCGGGACAGTGTCAAAGGCTTTGCTCAGGTCCAGGTAAATAATGTCAGTTGCTCTTCCCTTGCCTATTAATGTTGTGACCTTCTCATAGAAGGCCACCAGGTTTGTCCTTGCTAGAATGCAAAAAGACATAATTCCTTCAGTTATGCTCATAATTTAAGTGGCCAGAATGCTTGTGCATGTATTCCTGAATTGTCAATAATAGTCTTCAGAGCTCCAAAAATACAGTGTCTGGGAGAACAAGATCATTGCCAGTGTGAAGAGCCAGAAAGAGTATGCATTAGGGAAAGGAACATGTGTTTTATCTTGCCTATAATGTCATTCTTCTGTGCAGTTCTCCAGGGTTTTTGTAAGGTTTTTGGATAGTCTTGGCCTCTGAAATCATGTCTCCAGCAACATACTGTTTCTCAGCTCCTTTGCCAAGACAAAATAAATCAGAATATTAATGTTAAGACCAGGAATATTCAAGGAACTTCTTCAGGTTAGTCAATCTTTTCTTCCAGTAATTTAAACTCTACTACTTTTATCCCTATCAAGGAAACCTAGGGAAAACAAGTTTTCTACCTTGAAAAAAATCTAGGTTTTACCAGCCATAGAAAAAGACAAACAAGTTTTGCCTGTACAAGTGAATATAAGGCATATAAGAAATGCTATAGGCATTAACCTTTTAATTTTCTTCATTTAGTTACAGTATTTGTGTCTCTTGTTCAATAGTTCTATTCAACCTCTAGTTTTGTTTTCATCTCACCTTCCTTCATATTTTATTTTTAAATTTATTTTATCTTTTTCTTATCAGCTTGGCTGACCAAGATTCTGCAGCCGGTCCTATCTCCGTTGAACTCACACAGGTTTGAAACTGGTTGAAAATGGACTAAAATGTCATCTATTGCTGGTTTAAATGTGAGTGATAATTTCATACTCATTAAATGGATATCGTGTACAGATGTATATATATGGACATTGTGTGACATGATCTTTTGTGTTCACTTTCCTGCTACCTCTGACTCTGCCTATACAAAGGCTGCTTCACAATATCATCTGATATGGGCAAGAATGAAGTTCCTTGGGTAACAGAATACCAGTTTCATGCAGCATAGATGAGAATGCAGTTGTCTCATTTAAATAATTCTTCACAACAAAATGGTCTCTGAGGAAGCAAGGGGAAAATATAGCTATGTCTGTAAGTTATTAGCCAGAGACCATTTTATGTATGGTATGCAGAAACTGTAAGGAAATGAAATATATTTGTAGTACTTTTGCCGTGGTTAATGGATTTTAAGTTCTCTATTTATTTCTGAAAAAATGTCTATAGCAACCCAGAGATAAAATATGTCTCCGTATCAGTACAGGTAAAAGGAATCTTGGAAAGGAAAAGCAAACAATTGTCAAGCATCAATAAAGCCACCTGAAATCATAATTGTAAATATCACTAACTATCAATTGGTGATATCTAAAATAAATGTGCATGAAGAAAAGCAATGTAGAAATGAAATAAAATACAGCTAATACACCCCAAAATTTAAAATTGTTTTAAGAAGTGCTTTTCTCATTACAGCTGAGTGTGATTTTCCAGATAGAGGCATTGTAATATGACCCTGTGTCCTGTTCCATGTGTACAATAAAGCAAGTAGAATTAATCTCTTTCCTTGATGACCTCTAGAAATGAAACGCCATTATACTAATAATATTTGTACTTAGACCTTGATGTTTTTGTTCTGAATCTGAATACCATGAAATGATTGTATACAGTGGCTGATGAGGACACATGTACAGATAAATACATAAATAATCCTCTTTATATAGGTGCAAGGTGACTTTTAGATCTGGTATGGAAACTAGTTGAAGCATAATAAAACTGGTAATCATTTTCTTTACTGCTAGGGCCTGAATCTTAATATGTTGAAAGGTCTATTAGGAATATTTCCCTTTTTAACATGGAATGTATGTAACTGGATCTTATGCACAATTTTCCTGTTTGTAAAACTTGAATTGAGCACTGAAATTTCTGCCCAGGTTACTGGTTTAGGTGTTTGCCAAAGTATACATGGTATCAAATATTATAATACATCTTTGTTACAAGTCTGCGGTTCAGTTAGCAAACCCCACTTAAAGGGTAAAAGATCTTTTAAAAAATAACATTATTTAGCTTGGAACAAGAATCAATACTCCATATGATATGTTAATGAAACACAGACTTTGCAACATATTGATGGACACTGAGAAAGTGTGTGTGGTAAGGGGAGTGAGTGTATTTGTGTGCATGTTGGAGGGACCACAATAGTATTAATAGCCTGTAAAGGAGGTTTCTGACATTTGGTAAGCACATGAGTATGACACAGAGCACAATAGGAACTACAGTTCAGAAACAATGATACGTAAATTTCTCTGGAACGCCATTAAATACATATAAGCTTTCTTCTGTTAGCATTTGTAGTTTCACAGGATGTAGTAGCAAAATATTAGCTTTATGGAAAAGGAAGGCTGAAAAGACATCCACATATTGTTTTACACTTTTGATTTACTCTTAATATTTGTGTATCTTTCTGATGTGGGCCATATATCCAAGCAGGTTCAGTTTTGCACAGTCTGGCTTTCTGCTTGTCTAAGTCGTAATAAATTCCCATTGATGGGGGCTTATTGGAAATTAGAACACCCTCCATGTGCGTCAGCTAGGGAGGCTACTGCCATCAGACTCTTTCTTGCATTAAAATTCCACTGGAATGTTTCAGAATGGTTGGTGTTACTGTATATTGCTTTACAATGCCAATACCAGAAGGCCTATTGATTTGGATCACTTTCTTTAAATAAAAGAAATTATTTAGTATTTGAAAATAGTAAAAATGGTCACCTGGTATAATAATAATGCCACCTTATCTCTCTTTCTTAGACTGCTCATCAGCTTGAGAAAGTTTTGAATTACTGCATAGTGTAATTATTTTTTTAAAAGTATGCCATGTGTTGTACCTTCAATATATTGATAGTAAGTCTTATATTTGTAACCTTCTGCTAAAGAAAAAAGTTTGAATTTATTAATTGCATTTTATTTTAGATTCAAATTAGGGGAATTTCTTTTAGGCAGTGTATGTAAGTGTTTCGAAGAGGCTGACCTGAGAAAGATATAGATACATGCAAGACTTACCATTCTTTCAGATCTATACTTCTGACAAGTTTGCTGCTGACACAAANCTTCTTCACAGTGAGGGTGACAGAGCACTGGATCAGGCTGCCCAGGGAGGTTGTAGAGTCTCCTTCTCTGGAGACGTTTAAAGCCCACCTGGATGCGTTCCTGTGAAATGTGGTCTAGGTGATCCTGCTCCGGCAGTGGGATTGGACTAGATGATCTTTCGAGGTCCCTTCCAATCCCTAATATTCCATGATTCCGTGATTCTCAGTGTCAGTTAAGGAGCACTGGCAGAGGAAGCATGGAGAAGTCTTTTTCTAAAGGTGATTTCTGTAAGAGTGTTATCAGACTGTGAAAAGTGAGTGAGAGAGGAGCTATGAAAACAAAATGGACAGATATTTAACAGGGGGCCATATACACTATGCTAGCACCTCTATACATGAAACACTTTATAATTAGTAAATACTTAAGTCATCTGCTTAAATCCATATTATAGGACACTAGAAGTCAAGATTCACTTGTATGAAATAAAGATTGACAATAAGAGGGGTGTGGTGTGGTTTGGGGAATATTTTATTTTCTCTCAAGAGGTTAGGAAGGCTGGAACTCAGCCACAAATCAAAGTGTGCGATATGTCAGGGAGGATCATCCTCTACAGCAGTAGCTTATTATCTAAAAGTGTTTTCAGTATTTTCATCCAGATTGTTTCCCACCTCTTCTTTTGGTTTCATTTTACTTTTCCGGATCCTTCCTGACACTTTCTCACCCCACCTAAAAACTTTACATATATGGCCTACAGTCAGTGGGTGACAAAGCTTGCTAAAGGAATACAGCTCCTTGGGTGGGTTGGGAAGATGTGATACTACTTCTCCCTCAGCATTCTTGTTTGGCATTGTTCTGGAGTTCTACCAAGATGATGATCAGTTTTGAAATCCTAGTACTCTTCTATTAAAAAAAAAATGAAGCTTTCTCTTCTAGCTTAAAATGTGTTTTTGTCAAGAACAGCATCACTCATGCACAGCCTGTTAAATGAACACTTGTATTCAAATAACTTACTGATTATGCAAAACAACTCTGCCTGTTACGGTACACATTCAGTGCAGAAAATTGCTCTGTTAGTTGGACTGCTTTTCCCGTCACAATGAAACATACATCTGCTTACAGCTAAAAGTCCAAGGGCCTGATTTACTAAAAATTAGTGATCCATCAGATTGATGGGCAATCTGCGCTCTTGGTGCCTGGAAATTTCTTACATCAGTCACTAGATCATGATTTACTAATAGGGTTTCAGGGCTTGCCAAATAGCACAACTCTAACCACATATTAATATTTAATCTGGCAGTTTAAGTGCACCTAACAAAAGACCCCAGAGCTACTGACAGGACCCTAAATTGTGAATTTCTTAGAAAGAAATTGGCTATTTGCATAGTGGTTTCATGTGGAAATAAAAAGAAATACATGAGTTAAGCCCTGCTCATGAACTTACAAGCTTCTGACTATATTTTCTTGAAAAGCTGTTTATGGTTTATTTTTTCATAGCCTTACTTCATTAACATGTGACAAAGCTTCCTTTGTCAGTTTCAGTGTCCATAGCTCATGATGGCAGAGAAATTTTGAAACTCATTTCTATATTGTGTGCAATTAAATAGTCGGTTCTTTAAATACTTAATCCACTTGGTAACTCTTGAAAGGTGCTAAATGAGGGCAAAAATAATGTATAAATCACAAAGACCTCTTTATTACCATGAAATTTAGTAATTGAATCTGCACAGACTTGTTAAATTGGGCCCTTTGTGTTTCGTGTAGTATTTTTAAGTAACCAACATAGGCAAGATGCTGAATTATATATTGATAGTGTTTCTACCACTTCACAGCTTTAACAGAGCAATAGAGTGAGTTATTAAGCAACTTCGGCTGTTGCTGTCAGATGAATATTCTAATTTTACAAATGTATATAGTGCATGTCTAGAAAAAGGTTTGTTTCTTCCATTTTCATATGTAATTTATGAAAGATGTTACCAACACCACCTGTAATAACAGAATGTTTATTAGTGTGCAAATGAGGGTTATAAATGATATTGCTTATCTATGGAACAAAACACAAAAGACAACTTATTAGCAAAAGACAAATTGCTCAGCTAGTTTCAATGAGCTGCTATGTTTGTCATGAAAAAACCCTTTTATTTGCACAGATCAATGCTTTTATAATCCATTTAAAATAATATACTTGCCACTAGGTGGCTATTTCTGATCAGATAATTTTACCATTTTAATTACATTTTTAATATCCTGGCTGCATAAACAAAGATAAATTATAAGCATTGCACAATCTGGCTGCTAGCTCAATCTGTAATAATATCAGCTTTTGTTTGTGCCTCCTCTAATTAGATTCTGAAATCTAGGCTTTATCAATCAATAATTTTAATTTCAGAATTGCCTTTTGATCTTACATTTCATGTTTATTTTCAGTAAATGATCAGTAGAACAAAGCTGATAATTTATGCAGAAACAATCTCTCAGCAGAGTTACAAGCACACTCCTAGCCATCAACACAACCCAGCAGACTAAGCTTGACACAGGTCTAATTAGCATGCAGATATGTGTCACCTCATTGGCAATTCAAATTGCTTTTTTATAATGTACCTCAAATTGTGCTACTCAAACATTGTATTTGATTTCCAAAGCCCCATGGGCATCCCGTAATGTCTCCCTTCATCCTGGGTATGAAGCATTTATTGAACAATCTGCTTCGACTTTGGCTCTGTTTTCAAAAACACCCAAACACTGTAACTGTGGGACCAGCTTTTCCTCCTCATCAGACAGCAACTTGTACTTCTGCAGAGCGGCGGGTGTCACATCTGTAGGTTTAGTGATGATATGTTATGTTACCTTGTGAGCTCCTGCTCCCACGGTGGCTGCTCTATAGAGGGCTTCATTCCTGTGCCACTCATTTTAAAAGGGGGAGGATGTCTACAGAGCACACATTAATATGCGGCACATAACCACGTCTCTGAATGCCAGCCTTCCATTCTTCATTAAACAAAATGGCTGGATTGCAGTGATTGTTTTCCCCTCTACATACGCGCGAGCGCGCAGACACACACCCCATGCACACAGGCATATACACACACACCCCCCACACGCACTCTGGATTTCTCTCTTTTTCTCCCTCACGCACATGCATGCATTTCCCCCCATGCACACACACACGCAGACACACACACAAACATTCCCTGCTGTAGCGTGTCATTGTCAGCACGATGAGTTACATGTAAAAAGTTGTCTGCAGCATGCATGACACGCGAGGAAATTCCTGCCAACGTCAGGGCCCTTTTTTGCCATGCCGCAACAAGTGGCAGAATCAATGGTGTACAGTTATTCAGCAATGTAATTCATTTCACTGGCTTTGGCTCCTAGCCAGATCCGCCATCTGTCTCTTGCTCTCCCTCTCTCTCTCTCTCCTGAATTTGTCCTACATTTCATAATGTTACGTGCTTGCCATCCTTATTCTGTGTCAGAGGTACAGCATGAGCCTCACCCCCGTTCCAGCGTGGAGTTCTCTGAGTTCGGTGGCACTTTGGATATTCCACTTCAGTGCCATGGGAAGAAAAGGCTAAGCAAAAAACACAGTGATAGCTGCAAAGAGAATGATATTCTTCTATCCAAAAGCCAGACCCTCCGCTTTGTATTTAAAGCATTGATATGGATCTGTCTCACATGGGAACTTTTCCTGCTTCGTTAGAGCATCTTCGTTTTCTTTATTGGATGATGGCACTGTACGCCACTGCACAGCTCTGTGGAATGCCTGCTGTTGGATACTTGCAGATCCCTGCCATCAAGCAACCTCCTGCATTGGAAATCGGGTGACTACTCCAGGATCTTATGCGTGCTTGCTGTTTGAAGCTGCAGAAAAGTGAATAATCAATTAAGTATTGATTTCTTGTAAGATTTGGTAAATTTCAAAGGCAAGACAAAGAGGATGGCTTAAGGAAAGCACTGCAGGGACTTGGCGTAAATTAGACAAGTAACAAGCAGTGCAGAATAAAATAACATCTCAACTGAATATTTCCTGGGAAGAATTAGCACTAGCTATTGGAAGACAATGGTGGATTTAATCAAGACAGCAGGCACGCTTGAGTTTTAACCGTGAACCTGAAAGAGGAGCTAATTATAACCACCTTTTTATATGGAGCTAATTTGACTGAATGGATGCAAATGTGCTTTATTTATGGATGAAGAAGCAAGCCTTTACAGCACTGACTTTGGGATCATCGCGTATGCTAAGCTTTGCAGCTTCTCTAAAAGTCAAGCCTACAGTATATTTTTATTTACTGAGAAGGTATTTATATGTAAGCATAAGCTAGCTGTACAAAAGATTCATCAGGACAATGTACTGTGGCACTGAGGATTATAATTTTGCAGCATTTCATGTTTTCTCTAATTTGCTGCTTTACAACCCTTGCTTTTGATGGGCTATAAATGGGACAATAAATGTATGATTTAAATTGTGATTTTCATTGTGTAGTTTATTAATCGTACTGTAGTTTTCATAATGTGTTTCTGAATTATTCAGCAGTAATTTATAATGAAAGAAGCAGAACTGGTGGGGTGGTTTTAAATTAATTTATGATCTTCTTACAAATCTAAATACACAAGTTCTACCAGCCAACGAGCTCTATAATTACAGAAGAATGTTGAGATTTTCAGATAAATGGGGCACTGACTCTACAATGGGCACAATATTGTATAATCTGTAAAAGGAGGATTGTTATGTTTTGACTCTGTGAAGACTGGTCTTGGTTAGTTAACTCCTTCTCTGCTGATAATGGTAAGCAAATGTACCTTATACGAGAAAACAGAGAGAGAATGTACAGTATTAGTTTGATGTTATGCTAGTCTGAAACCTTAACATATTTTTTTCCCATTTATTTCCATTTCTGTTACTTTCCTTATCCCTATTTGCTTCTCTGTTTTTTGTCAGGTTTTTTTTTTTCCTCCTGTCTTACAATCTACATTCCCTGGGCAACCACAGGAACCAAGTTACATTAAGCTTCAACACAAAGACGATGTAAGAATAATGAATCCTCATTTGCATCGACATTTGTATTCAGATTTGCCATGCTATAAACTTGGCAGATCAAGCGGAATATTAAGTAGTAGCTTCCACTGTAAATTGCAACTCTTGCAATTACTGAGTAGTTTTTCCTATTTTTTACGCATATGTGTTCATGTATGTACGTGTGTATGTATGTGCATACCTGTAGTGGCAGGTAAAGTCTCATGACCACTTGATTTCTGAGAAGCACAGTGGCCCTCTTTCTCTTTCAGTATGTCATGTTAGTTTATTCAAAATGAAGAAGGAATACACCAGCAGTAAGCATTTTAGCTGCAATACAGTTAATACTAAAGTATTAACTCCCTTTTCTGTAGACCACATGAAAGAATTCTTTAAGCAAATAGATAGATATTATTGCAAAAGCAAACAGATCTTCTGCATCAGCTGGAGATCTGATTTCATTGCAAGTGGAGTCCAACACACAAACTGTGGAATAGCACTAAATTTACCTATTGTGTAACATGATGCACTGTTTTATTTGTGATGGTATTAATGAACACATGTATGTTTCCGTTAAAAATCTGGGCCTTGGTATGCCTACCATCAGGTGCTCTCCACTCTGGTTGGAGTGTCTCCAGCTTTACAGTAGTACGCGTGAGAGCAAAGTTGGCCCTTATCTTCCAGGGTTGGACATTGAAACTTTTCCTTTGCTGATACTTGCGGAAGAAGAGGTGATCCTAGCTATATATTTCCCTAATAATTCCTCCCTTCTTTCTCTGGATGAGCTTTTTTTCAGAATGAACAATTTCAAAAGCAGAAGATTTACCTTATCATTCTCCTTTTTAACTTTGTATCACTGAAATTAATTTATGTACTAACTTGTAAAATGGCTTGTTTCAGAAGTAGTTAAAGATTGCTCAATCGAAAAGTGCTAAAAATGCTCCAAGATTCACATTTGTTACTCATAGAATTTAAAGCAGTTGTCTCAGGACTGTAGCAAAGTTCTCTAGAGAGAACTTCAGATTGGCACTGAATTAGGAGATGCAGGAAATGATCAGGCATGCAGGAAAAGCTTCCAATGCCACCTTTTTGTACATAGCCCCTGCCTACCACACTCATAAGCATAAACCTAGCAAAGAGAATGTCAGTACAGTCCATAGTGTGTATTTTCATCGTTTTTTATAACAGATTTCTATATTAAAGATGTACTATGCTAGAGAATAATCCCGGATTTTTTTCCAGTCCTTCCTAAACAAGTTGAGGGACTGAATTTTAAAACTGGCCGGTCATTTAGCCTAATCCATTAAAAAGCAAGTGCAGTGAAATGGCTAAACCTGTTGTAAACAATACTGTATAATTATTGGCTATAATTTTAGCTGGAAAAGTTGTATCAGCTTTGTTTTCTGTAAAAATACACAAACCCCTAATACTGTTTGGATTTACTTTCATTTTGTTTTTATACAGTAATAAGATAATTGATCATGCAGGAAATGGTCAGTTGTAATGCAACATTCACAGAGGGTGGAAGATGATATGCTGCTTATGTAGAACAGTAACCTATAGCAGGCAGAGGCAGCCATGCATTATTATTTGTCTGCTATTTTTAAGAAGCTTTAGAACTTGATTTTTTTAATATTGGAGAAAACATGGAATGTGATGCCTCCTTTCTTTGAAAGCATATTCTGGGCTCCAAATGGTGTTTAATATGGAAGGGAAAGGTAGAACATTCAACATGTTTCCAAACACCGCTTCCTTATACACATTATCTTGATGAATTAATATTAAACTGTTTTGGGGTTAGTATATGTACCTGCCATGAACTGTTTTGGAAATTTACCCTAAAACACCTAACAAAGTGGTCCTTTTCTGAGAAGGTAAAAACAAAACAATATCTCATTGACTTTCAGCAAAAAATACCCAGTGGAAAAGAAGCCTTGAAATTGCAACAAATCCATAGAAAATAACAGATTAATAAACTGTAATGTTCCCCTATATAAAATTCCTCAATTTCTTTCTGTCTGTGACTATAGAACCTAAAGAAAAGAGAGAAAAGTACTTTAAGTTCCAAACACATTTATCATAATCACTGAGAAAAAGATAAAAACACCTGGCATAAAGGAAGGTGTGAAGCTAATATTTCTTGAGAGGAACTCCAATCTGTTCTCTGGCTTTTTATGTGTACTATTTTGTTGAGTAAAATACTGGAGTGCTATTCATAACAAAAATGTACTGTATGATGAGTATTCACCATCACTGGACGGAGTGTAGCACAGTCAGGCCAGGCATAGCATACAGATGCTTTCAATGGAAAGCTCATGGCCTATTAAAACACTTCAATGTACCTCGTTGTATTGCTAAAAATTTAAGATTCCAACAATCCAGAGCTCACTATACATAGTAAGTGTCAGATCTGCTGGCCCATAGAATTCAAAGGGAAGCTATTATTTTTTATAATTTTTCTTCTGATTGAAGATCCTTTTGTATAACATACTGTTGTGAAGAGTATCACTCAAGGGTTCTGTTTCTTACTGGAATCTTGATTGTCTCTTTTTGTCTCTGGTGTGGATCTAATCTTGGGAATGAATTGTAAGCTTTCTTCATCTACAGAATATGGTTTACCAAATAGTTTTGTGTAGGGAGGTTGGACAAGATGACCTCTAGAGGTCTCTTCCAGCCTAAAACATTCTATAATTCTATGATTTTCTAATTTGCTAAAGACTTTGCTGGGATAGTGTAATCCACTGAAATGTGTTATTTGTCCTGCTTTGGCAGTCCAAGAAAAAGTTCATCTTTTTCTTAATAAAATAAATACACTTTCAATACCAAGAGCTTTCACATGGCAAAGCTTTTAATTTAATTGCCAGGATTTAGTTAGCTATTTTCAGTTTCAAGCAATCCTTCGATTACTAAAGACAAAACTGTAATGACTATAAATATTGTTAGATAGTGAATAAACTCAATATGCACAAAATTTCCTCAGACCTGAGATGCCTTTTTGTGGCTTGTAACCTAATACATCAGGTATCAAATTATACTGCAATCCTGTAATTTATGTTCGTATAACATCTAGCATAATAAGACTCCAGTTCTATTCAGTATCATAACATAAATAATAATAGAAATGCATTGGTTTAGACAATAGGCAAGCTTTCCAGGGTAGTTGTTTATTTGCATAATCAACACTGTCTCATTTAGTTTAGTGGTTACTGCTTTTGGCAAAATTCTGTGGTCATTAATTTTGCTTTGAATTTCATTGGGATCTTTGCTTAATGAGAACAGATTTTGATGCAAGGTCAGTGAGCAACATGGAAACCACTTTACTCTGCACTGAGCTTGGCCAGCTCTAGGGATGAATTTGACACTTGAATAACAAAACTTAACAACTGAGCACCTGAGAAAATTGAGGAAAGGAGAATCTAATTTCTGAATTTTAGGTTATTACAGTACAGAGGTGAGAAGTGGGGGAAAGTTTCTGTGAAATGGCAGAGGGAATACTAGATGCTGATAAAACGTGTACAAGGAGATGGCAAGTTAAACAATATTTTTACTGTTAACCTGATGTCCGTAGTTAAAGAACAAGAAGCAGAACACAAAATCCATTCATTGCAACTTGCAATGTATAACCACCAGTTTCTCCTGGATCCATAATTTATGTCGGAACCTGCAATGAATCATGCCACATAGAAGTGGTCTTAGGCTGTGGAAGGTAAATCTAATGACACATCAGTTATTACTAATTTAGGNGTTATTACTAATTTAGGGCTGCCTGCTTCTGCTCTCAATAATGTAAGTGGGAGTTTTTCTGTGGACTATGTTGGGAGCTGTATTTGGTCTTATTCACAATACACTGAAGTTACTTGTGCTATACTATGCCACAGTCATAAACACTGAATGGGAGGTGACATTTTAAACATCTGAAATATTCTGAGACATATGTATGGGGCCATATTCAGTTTAAAGTTTGCTCATCCTGCTCTAAGCATTTTCCTATTAATAATTAACATAGTAGATTATAACTGTAGTTTAGAGAAGTATTTGATTTTTCTCTTCAGTCAAACTGATATTTTTGCATAATGAATTCTCTATATAACAAATAAAATCTTCTCAAAGCACTCTTGATTTTTTAAACCATTGTACTCCTTCTTGTAAAATATAAATAAAATGCTGAAAAGAGAGGTTAAAAAGGGTCCAGCAGTGAAATTTGTTTTCTTCATCTTGTATTTCTCAAATTCACGTCAGTTTTCCTTGGGTTGACATGTACATTTGTGTCATAACCAGCCAGTAAATTGCCCCCTCACAATCCCTGCAGCCAGAANCATCCTGGGGTGGGAGGGGAGGTTAGCAAGTCATCCACCACTCTTTTTTTTTATGGATTCTAATCTTTTGTTCAGTTTTTTTTTTTTCCAAATGAATCTAAGTTCTGGTGTTCCTTCTTACTTGCATTTTCTTTCCAATTTATGCTTTGATCTAATTAAACACCAAGACACTTCCAGATATTTACTCTTGTGATATGTTGAGCATTCTAAACATTGTCAGATCCTCTGACCTCAGCACCACAGAGATTTTGCTCAGAATACCTTGTTATTTCTTGAAGGCTCAGTTAGCATGTTCTGGGTCATTAAAAACTAAGTACAAGAATGGTGATTTCTAAGTTTTGCTTTCATTGACACTTTGCATTAAAGAAAAAATAAACTGTTTTTTAAGCTAAATCTAAAATTTTGAGGCTGGCCAGATATTTGGGATTTTTTTTCAGACAAGGATTTCCCACTTCAAAGCAGCATGAGTGACAGAACTTTCTAAAATAAGGCCTCTGTTCCAGTTATGAAAAATTACAGTCTCCAATCTTTAACTTATCTTTTGAATTTTAGATGGCAAGTCTTATTTCTTTAAAAAACAAACCATGTTGAATTTATCTACTACAAAGAAAAATAAAATCCCAACCAAACTGGTTCATTTTACAGTAACTATGTATTCATGTTCAAATACAGAAAAGATTTCTGTTACCTAGGCTGCTAATATGTTAGGAAATGCAATGCAGAGAGATGTAGTAGAGAGTCCTTGTTTCTGCCCCTGAAAGGGCCATACTGGACACAGCTGGCTTGAGCAGTGTTATAGCCAATACAAAAAAGGGAGGAGTTTCTTCCATTCAAAAGAAGAAAAAAAATACTATCTTTTTATCATCAAATCGTTTCAAAAAGAAACCACAGGTAGGAATCTTGAAAGCTTACATGAGTCAGAAAGGTCAAAAACCAATTTCTGACTTGTTCAAGACACCCTCTTGGTTCTTTGAAGTGTGACTTTTTTTTTTTTTTTGGGGTTTTTTTTGGCCCAGCTAGACATCTTATTAGACAGTCAGACTGCTACATTTGATTTTCTAAAGACTGTGTTGGTTTCTTATTTGCATTTCTATTTAGTCTAAGTTTTGATCTGTGAAGGTCTATTTGTTTTGTATTTGGTGATATCTCTATACTCTTGTCATTATGTTTGTCATACAGAGAAAGACTGTTTACTATGATGGTCTCTAAGCTCTATGATTTGCAAATTTCAGATAGGCTTAACTCTGTAGATCTTCTTAACATGGTGGGAAACCCTGCATAAAAATCAGGCTTTTTCATGGAGGTGTTGACTAATAGAAAAAAATACATAGCAACATTCTATGCTAGGGATCT
>VYZX01023859.1:1771-37287 GCA_013401335.1 Brachypteracias leptosomus | reverse complement strand
GATTTTAAGGAACAGCACAGCTCCTAAATCTAAATCTCACTTCTGTTTTTTCCTTTTCCTTTTTTTTTAAAAAAAAAAATTTACTTGGAGCTTCGTGATGATGAAAGAGGAACTGGACAGTTTTGATTTTGATCCAGAGCAAGTTCCTGTGATGTTAAAACAGTACTTTTGCATCCAAGTAATACTGTTATAGGACAGACTCAATCAAACAAAAATAATGTTATTTGTGCTATGCTTCAGCCACTTTGATGTTACTCCAATAATAAGAGTACAACACAGAGATGCTACAGGCTCTTTGTATGAGCAATTAATTCACTGTACCCCTAAGACAGGACAGTCTTACCTAAAATACTGTGGCTTTCCAGTGTTACCTTGATTTCAGGCTTCCTGTGTAGGAGAAACCTTGTCACATATTTTTGGGGTCAAGTAGAGTTCAGGCCCTTCTTTAGGAAAAAAAAAAAACACAAAAAACCCCCCCAAATTATTATGTTTCCCCACTATGGGTTTCCAGAAGGGCTTGAACCTGTTCAGCATCCAACAGTTTTCTAAAATCTGCAGTGACCAAGTGACTTCCACATCAGTTATTCTTACTGGGAAGGGATGAGCTTTGACTCACAAAATCACAATGACATTTATGAGAAGAAACATATCTTCCAGATACACATTTTCCATCTATTGCTTTTGCTCAGCAGTAAGTGTTAGGTACCCTCACCAAAAGCAAGAGCAATTTCATTCACGTACGATACACACTATTCCACAGAGTTAGAGTGGCTCACAGGAAATTTTTGAGGAATGTAAGAAGAAAAATGTAAGCAACATTTGCCAAAAGATCACAGATTGTTATATTTTTCTGTTTCTCTCTCTAACGATGACCATGGGTCAGAGTTCTCTGGTGTACAAAGAGAAACCCAGGCGCTGGCATGGGGTCAGTCTTGTTTTCTCTATTTTAAGAAATCTGTCCTTGACTTCGCTGTGTAAAATGCACTGTAGTAGCTTGGTTCAGAGAAGTCACTGTAGGAGAACACAAGGACAACCAAACTGACCTTGTTAAAAGAACAGCTTTTGAAAAACAGTATCTCACCTTCTACTGTTTCACTTTTTTTCTTTACCACTTGTAACTGCCACTGAAGAATTTCAGCTGAAGAAGTTCATAAATCTTCAATGCTGCTGAAATTAGAAGACCAGACAGCACAAATCAGCATTTTTTTTTCCTCAGGGGAACAAAACCTACCTACACAGTCTGTGAACCTGCCCCAGACTCCAAATCAATGAAGCAGTGTTAATTTTCACCCACGGTGTTGTGCATGTCTTCTAGCATCCTTGCAAGACAGCTCTTAAGCAGCCACAGTTCATTCAGTCTGCTAAAGCATATACTCAAACTTCAAATCCTGATCACTGAAACATCTCCTTTGGTGTATTACCGCAAACCACTCATATCTCCCTGTTTGCTTAGACCCTAGATTTATATTTACTTTAGCACAGTTAAAAGACACTCATTTTCATAGGCCTTGGGTCAGAAAAGTATATATCTATGCATTTTTCTTGCACAAATGCAGCCTTCAAAAGGCTATGAGTGGTGTAAGTGAAGGTATTGTGATGCCAGGTTCATGTAGAATAGTTCAGACAGGCTACGGGGATCTTACACCTCCAGCAGCACACGCAAGAGACAGGGAGAGAACTTACTTCCAAAGTAATAACATGTGGCAGTGAGCAAACCTAATCAAACTTGATATTGCTGCACATGGATATAAAAAATTTACAAGACTAATTTTTCCCATTGAAACTGGAAAGAAGTAACCCACAAGTTGTCCTGTGTTTTTTGTTATTCTGGAAAGCATTGGCAGCAGATAAGAGTGACTGAAGGAAATGAGCAGTTCCCCTGGTTGCCAAAACGTAGGCTCACTGCTGGTGTTGATAGGGCTTGTAGGCACAGCAACAAACTAAATGTCTAGAGATTTAAAAGCTAACAGGTGAAATCCTGGCTCAGCTGAAATTACAGTCTGTTTTGTTACCGACTAGAGAAAAAGAATTTTTCCCACCCTTCATAGAGTTGACTGCTATTTTTCCTTGATGGGCTTGAAACATCCTTCCAAAGGTGGCTTGTAAAGCACCAGACATCCTGGAAATGAGTCTGATCTCAGCTCAGCATTGCTGAGTTACACATGGGAGGATTAAAATGTAAGTTGGTAAGAGTTACCACTCAGTTCATTCTTCATGTAATGTGCTCAGCTACTATGTGCTGTAATTTCCATTATTAAAGGATTTTTCTTCATCCAGTATTAAATGTAAAAGCTTTGAGACTGTTCTCACACACCCAATTAAAATGAAATTTTCTCTAAAATGAGCTGATGAGCTCAGCTGAGGTTGTGGTCCTGAGGTGTCATTTGTCCATATTGTAGCTCTTCAGTTTCATTCTAATAGCCATCCTTATTAGCAGCTCCTGTATCTAACCACAGAGTGGTTCATGCCACCTTCACAAAGGTTAGCAGAGCAGGGAGTGAAAAGAGAAATGGAATGAAGCAGTTTTGAGCCACTGGGACTGCTCCTTCAAACGGGGTTGGTCCTGAGAAAAAAATATTACCATCAACACTCTCCAGACTGAATGTAATACAGCATGAGTAGATACTAGCCTATAAATCCAGCGAAGATGGATAATTCTGGTTACTAATGGTTTTTATCCTCAGACTTGATCTTTTTCAGCTCTAATTAGGCAGCATAATTGAGTGTCTATTTAAAGACAGACACGGTGCAGGTGGGGATCCCAGACTCCACAATGGTTAAAAAGTTCAGCTGTTAGTACACTAATACAACTCCCATGAAACACAACACTGCTTGGACAGATGAAAGCTAACATCAAAACTACCAGAAATGAATCATTTCACTTCCCATATAAATTCTGAGAAGCTTTCATCCCAAGAAACATTTTAATATTTCAACTTTTTATTCAATTCAGGATTAAAACATCCTGTGAAAACAGTGATTCTGGTCCTCCACCGCTTGCTGTGTTTGTTACCCAAAAGCAGCTCACAGACATTTCTCATAAAATTGGAGGAATTTATATTGACTCTGGTGGACTTTCTCCAGATTTCAGCTGATGTAAATGAAAGTAAGTTTCGTCCAGTGGCCAGGAGTCTGATGTGCCTCTCAGAAATTAAATATACTTAACATGTGAAAAGACACAGATCACCATCAGTGTTGACTGACACTATATAGTTTTGACATGAAAGATCTCTCACCAGGGATGGCCAAGGCCAGAGAAACAAATCTTGTATTTGCTTTCCATCCGTTAACACTGAAACAATCCTCTTGCACTATTTGGGCAGTGATGGATCCTCAGCAGTTCCTGTGACCTCTCACTTCACCCTTGTGATATAACACGAACTCCCCCAGTGAGTCCAGTATTAAATGTTTCTCAGAGCTCACGGATTGCCACATCTTTCTCAAGGGTTGCTGTGTCCCTTAGGCCAACCTCTTTCATTGTGAACAGAGCAAGGCCAACCCCTCAGGAGCTTTGCTCCTGCATTTCTTCCTGTCCTCTCCTCACTCTGGCAGTGAGGTGCCTCACCTTCACACCAGTAGCTACTCTATTGCAGATAGATTGAGCTACTTTTTCAGTCCCTGGAGTGAAAACTTAAATGAAAAGCTTCAAATACTTTCTAGGTGGTAGATTTTTACATTTCAGAGCTACAAGACATCCCTTCACTGGGTGATGGCCTTTTTGTGCAAAGCTTTGGGTCAACTGCAACTACGAGATTCAGAAATTCTGGTGGACACGAAGAACCTTCAAAGAGATTTAATGCCTTGGAGAAGCAATTAATATAAAATGGAAACATCCAGTTTTCTTATAGCAGAGCATTTTGATAATGGCTGAATGAAATGCCCTCACTGACAGAGGAGTCTCATGGGGTCCCATCATGGCAAGTGGAACTGTGGACCAGTAACAGAGTTTGTCAATAGTCTTGAGTGTAGCGAGGGGATGAAGTCCCACTGTGGGCAAAGGAGAATGGGTTGGAGGCAAGACAGAGTGTTTGTCTGAGAGGTCCATACAGGAGATGAACTAACTACAATGCAGGTTTGAGGTCTGCTGTGGAAGAAGGGTTGGAGGCCGGGGATAAGTAGGGGTCCCCTGGGAACCTGGACAGGATAATTAAAGCTTATTATTGTCCTCAGATTCCTTAAAAGCTGTAGCAAAAAGTGGTAATAAAACTACAGGATTTATTTTCCTGGTATTTGTGGAGCAAAGTCCCACTGCTGATTTTGTGTAAGCCCAACCAAGAATCATCATATTTGTTCAACAGCCTAGGTTGTTGGACTCAAAGTTCAACAGCACACAGTAATGATGCCTGTCATTAGAAAGACAGTATCTCATTTATGTATTTTTCAAACACATGAAGAAAGATTGCAAAGAATATTGAGCGAAAAGGAAAAATTTTCAACATGTCCAAAGTGTCATGTTAGCTACTCATTCAACAAAGGATTTACTCAAAGGGATGTTACTGACATATTTACCAGCGTGAGTGAGAAGAGATGCTTGAGTGTTTGGAAGAGAGAAGAGAACAGATATGAACAATCTAAGGAATGTGGAGCATGTAGGGAATTTACAGTAAGGAAGGTCTGAAGCCATAAATCTGAGGCAGCTGTGGAATACTTTGCCCAGGTGATAGATGCCTCACCTGACATAAATCAGTGAAACCCTTTTCACTTGAAATATTCAGATGGATGCTCAGGTGAAGTAAATAAACACAGATGCACTGTAGTCAGTACAGCAATCCTAATTTAGATTAGTCTGCCCACAGATTACATTTACATAGATCAGTTTATAAGTGAGCATGTGACCTGTAAAGTGCAGAGAAACAAAATCTAAGAAGTATCAAAGAGGTTAAAGATTTTTCCTAGTAAATGTTGACAAAAACTAAAGAAAAGCCAGAATTCGTGAAGAGTTGAGCACTCTTTTTAGCAAAGATATACTGTTGAGCTGTATGAAATGGAACAAACTGCAGTTAGGTGAAGGAAATGGGTCTGGTCAACAGGCAGAAAGTTACTTGTCATTGAAAAGTAGGAAAGAAAAAACTCTAGTCAGAAGCATGGAAGAAGTTACTATAACATGTATGTATGTCTTGCTGACTTCTACAGAGAATTGTATTCATCTGTTGAAGGCACCAGCTCTCTACATACTTGGCACTTGGTGTCACCAGATCTCAAGTTGATCCTTGCAGATATGACTTGCCATCTTAATTTGAGAGTTTCAAGATGTTTTGAGTGGTAGAGGCTCAACAAGTATCGCTGCTCTCAGCTGTACATTGTTTCACTGCTTTCTGAGGAGACACAGGACAGCTCCTGTCGTATCGTCCTGAAACAATTAAACATGACCAGAGGAAATTAAGCATGTTGTACAGTGCAGAATTAGGTATTGGATTGTAAAATTGGCAACTAGGTTAGAGAAAAGGAAGAGAAGTATTTTTACTTTAACCTGTCTCTGTCCATGGTCATCACTAGAACCTCATCATGCTATTCCCATTAACTTCAGAATTCACCCTTCAACTTCAGAATGCCAGACACCATTACCAGCCTCTCTGTGTGTTTGCAGAAGCTGCCCAGGTTTTTTTGAGTTTGTGGAATCCAGTAACAGCTGAGATCTTCCTTCTTCTATCACTTTTAACTCTAGGAAATACTGAACAGTTTAATTCAGTAGGGAGTAGAATAATAAACTGTACATTATCAGAGAGACTACTTCTTCAGGGAAACATGAAGAAATCTGGACAGTTCCTACACCTATAGAATCATAGAATTGTCAGGGTTGGAAGGGACCTTAAAAATCATCTAGTTCCAACTCCCCTGCCATAGGCAGGGACACCTCCCACTACATCAGGTTGCTCACAACCCCAGCCAGCCCGGCCTTCAAAATGTCCAGGGGTGGCGCTTTCACCACCTCTCTGGGCAACCTGTGCCAGGGTCTCACCAGCCTTATGGGGAAGAACTTCTTCCTAACGTCTAATCTGAATCTACCTACCTCTAGTTTTGTCCCATTCCCCCCAGTCCTACCACTACCTGACATGCTAAAAAGTCCCTCACCAGCTTTCCTTTTTCCTATAGCAAAACTCTTTTGTCTAAGTACCTCCAGCTGAGGTTACATACCTTGTACATTCATAGTTTGTGGATTATTCTACAGTTGAACATACAGTTGCTTTTAATACCAATTTTGTCAATTTCTGAAAGTTTTTTTTCTGGTTTGTTTGTTTTGTTTTGTTTTTTTAGGTCAGAGAGAATAATAGATCTCAAGAAGCCACTTGGTGAACTAATAGGATAAAATTAATTCTTATTTAAGACACAACGTGAATGAGGTCCCTGTGGTGGAATTTATGAACCACATGATGGAAAACTCAGTAATTATATTCATGACTAAGCAATGTTTAGTGTATCACCCAGGATAAAGAAGGACACGAATGGCAAACATACTGCAAAATATAATATAGAGAACAGTGTTCTAGCAAAACAATGGAGGACATGGAAAGAGACATATTTTTCATATTTTTATGAATAGGAAGGATGGTAAAAAACCCAATCAAACATCAACAACAAAAATCAGTGCATGAAACTGCCATCTCACAGAACTCTTAGTATAAGATAATAATTGGGGGGAAAACTGAATGAGTACAATCACTTAAATACAGGCTACTACAGAATTTTGTACAGTAGTTTAAATCAGCTTGCATTATGACGTTGTTTTAAACAAGATGAATCTGTGGTGCTACTTATTGTGAGATAATTAAAAAAATTCTTGTTTGAGGAACAACAAAATAATTGCTATGTTATTGCAATTGAAAATATAACAGGTAACAAAGAAGACTGATAACTCTACCTATCTATCTTTCCAAAGTAATCTAAATGAGCATCTGTTTAGGACAAGACTAGAAATTATTTAATCAAAGTCACAATACAAAACTAATATAGAGTATTTATCAACAGCTCGCAGTCAAAATGGAAGGGGATAGGAAGTGGAGTTTTACCTTGATATTCCTGATATCAATGATGTGTATGGTAGAATAAAAGATGATTTATAAATTATTTGATCAGAGACAGACAGGAAAGTCTTGAGGTATTATGGTGAAGGAAATTTTATTCAAAATAAATACCTGGATATATTAAGAAAATGTTTTGAACAACATTCCAGTATCTGAAGGGGGCCTATTCAAAAGGGTTTGTAATGATAGGACAAAGAGTAATGGTTTTAAGCTAGGAAAGGATAGATTTAGACTGGATATTAGAAAAAAATTCTTCAATATGAGGGTGATAGATCAGTGGAATGGGCTGCCCAGGGAGGTGGTGGAGGCCCCATCCCTGGAGACATTCAAGGTCAGGCTTGATGGGGGTCTGAGCAGCCTGACCTAGGTAAAGATGTCCCCACTTGTGTAGGGAGGTTGGACAAGATGACCTCTAGAGGTCCTTTCCAGCCTAAAACATTCTATGATTCTATAAAATTCAGTGCAGACAAGTGCAAGGTAGTATATTTTGGGAAGTGTAATCAGATACACAGTTATGAGATGGAAATAATGAACTTGATAGAAGTCGTGCAGGCCACTGTGAGGAGTTCATTAAGGACGACAAGCTGAACACAACCCTACGATTATGTGGAGATGTGGATGTGGCAGGTACAGCCTCAATGATAGCCAAAATATGGCAAAGACAAGAGGTGCCGGAACAACTTGTGACAACAGTTTGCACCTTCTGGTGGTTAGCTGGCCCTGAGGGTAAGTTTCTCAGCTTGTTTTGTCTGGGCTTTCAGCCAATGGAAATGACCACAGTACACTCTTTACTAGGGTGAAAATGGAGCCCCGCTGGAGAACTGGATGGATGGTTCTTTGTAGACCAGTGGGTTTTGGCAGTCGGACCTTCCCCAACACCCCTTCCCTTGGACAAGCTCCCAGGGATGCATCCAGGGATCAAGTGCATCTTTGTGGACTGAGTGATCCTCACCCCTTTTGGTGAGTGATAGATCTGGGTGTTTGTGGGAGAAGTTTCCTTTTTAGTGGTGGATGTGTGACCATTTTGGTTCAATTTCCTTTAAGTTTGACAGTTGACTGTGCAGTAGGTGAATTCCCGACCGACATCGAGCTTGTGTTTTGTTAGAAGTGTTTGGTTAATAAACCTCCCATATTTGATAGTTGTATTTTGTTTGTTTTGTGGGTGCCTCCTTGACAGTGGAGAACAAACATAATATTAAGATACATAACAATATGTAACAAAGAATATAAATTCACTGCCTGCCTTTTTCAACTTTATGTTGTAACATGAAAACATGACACTGAAAAGGAGTATCTTTGAAGACCTGAGAAGGATCACATTTCAACAGAAAATTTACCTTATTAAAGATCTGATAAAATAAAACGTGGACTTTAACACCCATTTTAGTAAGAGAAAGTACATGGGTGAGAACAGAGGCAGTGTACAGGTATAGATATAAACATCCATGTGATAGTGAGAGAACTCAGGGAACAAATTTGAGATGTGATCATGTTGGCAAGGGTATACTCATGGCAAAGGAAAGGGGCTCTAAACAGTGAATGTTGCTAAGAAACTGAATTTTCGTGTCTGCATCAGGCTAACTCACATTTTCTTTCTTTACATTTTACATCTGAATCAATTAAACTGGTCTTTAAGTTAAAGTCATGAAGAACATCTGAATTACTTATTGTGACGAGAAATACCTGAGCTTGTTTTATTTGCCTTCCTTCTCTCCTTCTTTTTCCTTCCTCCTTGTCTTTCTGGGCTGGTTTTGTTGTGGAGGTTTTTGTTCGTTTGGTTTGGTTTGTGTTGTTTGGGGTTTTTTTTAATAGAATACCTTCACTTGAGCATTGTTGACATGTAAAAAAATGTCAGCACATGAAAAAAGAAGCCATGGTGGTGGTGTATCCTATACAGTACTTTCTCTGCCAAAATTTATGTAGGACATAGTGTTGAAATAAAAACGTAACAGCTCTCCTGTTGAAACTCACACTGGCAACCATAACCTGCTAAGGAAGGCAAGCAGTCATCAGATAAATATCTAAGTCTTTATGGGCAAAGGGTTGGAAGCACAAAGACTACGCTTCATGGAGGATTTTTTTTCAGTTGGTTGATGCTT
Source organism: Brachypteracias leptosomus (assembly GCA_013401335.1). Taxonomy (NCBI): domain Eukaryota; kingdom Metazoa; phylum Chordata; class Aves; order Coraciiformes; family Brachypteraciidae; genus Brachypteracias; species Brachypteracias leptosomus. The sequence goes on along the minus strand of VYZX01023859.1, from coordinate 28,166 downwards.
TTCCTACACATGAAAGGACAAATAATATTCTTAGTTGAAAACAGCTTAGAAAGTCAAGCCAGCATTTTAAAGTAGTTACCTATTCCTACATTTGTATCTTGGCTTCCAACTACAAACTTTAATTTTCAGTGTTCAATGCAACACAACTGATGTTAGGGAACCAAAGAATTTGTCAAATGGGTATGATGAGGAATGTTGTGTAAAATTTATGCATAATATAATTGTGCTTCTGGCTCACATCTTACAGCTTCCACTACGTATGATGGTTATCTTCTCTACTCACTGTCTCTGAAAAATTATATCACTTATTTATAGGTAGAGTTTTTCTGTTACCACCACTAAAAAATGGTGAGTCCTTGGAAGTCAGGAGTTTGCTTAAAATATATATTCAAAAAATATCTTCTTTTATATGGATTTGAGGATTAAAAATTAAGAACATTTATGATATATTCTCAAGCTTCTTTGCACAAATGCAAAACCACCTTGCCTCACCTTTTTACCCATGCCCTTGCCTCTTTCCTTCCTACAGAAACTCTCACACTATCCCACAGTTCCCGGAGCTCAGACTTAACAAATCAATTGCTCTGAAACTCACTTATGGCAGTTGACATCACCAAACTCTTCCTAGATGTGAATGTAGCACACATTTTGTGTGGGTTTTGTGTCATTTGGATCCTCAGCTTAGAGGTTTTCCAAGCAGTGGTCATGATGTCTTTTTTATCGGAAGCAAAAACGTTTAGAAAACATATGTCTGACTCTATGTGATATAAGTAATCATATTTCCAGGTGAGCACAATTTCTCACTTCCAAATTCTTCTGCATGAATATTATTATATAGCAATATGTGGTAGAATATTATTTGCAGTTCTATATTCAGAACTCTGTGCACAGGTATCTCAGCGCACGTTTCCACTTCAGAAAATTAGAATGGGATATTTCCATGTTCCTGAGATCCTTGACATGTAATAATCAAGTGAGTCAAGATTTAGGCTGCTGTTTTCTGTTAACACGTACAGTGAGAGAAATGATCCTTGTGCATGATTCTTGTGTATAAACTCCTTGTAGCTATTATTGAACCAGCAATCGGTTTTCCAATCTTCTATTAAAATATCAATAGTATTTTTTAGAGCTTAAATTGAGCAGTGATTTTATTTAAGGCTGCACCTAGACACCACTTTTCTTCGAAGAATCTCTTGTTGTTGCTAAAAATGAAAGCCATTCAAACGAGTGTGATTGAAACAGGGACAGGGAAAGGGGAAAAAAATCAATAGAACGCTTTCCAGGGTACTATCTCTGCTTTTGAAAAGAGACCATTAATAACATGCTTACGGTAAAAGCAGCTGCTTGTTCAAAGTGCATTCAAGGGTGAGCTGAAAGGATGGCTCTCTCTTCACAGTTTCCCTGGAGAGAGAGTTTGTAAAGATTTCAAAACCTGACCTCAGACTATGGACAAAAGCCTTTCCTAGGCATTTTAAATATCCTTACCTAATATTGGATTGTGAAACTGGGACTGAAATGCCTTCTAATATTTTTGCTCCTTATGAAAGTCTACGTGGGTCAGTGAATGTGCTGTTGGTTTGAAAACCACTTTACAGACAAAACACTGCAGACTGTATCTGGACTTAACCTTGGCATCCAGGTTAGATTTTCTGCTAATTTTTCTGCCTCTCTGGACAGTGGGTGCCATGCTAATGCAACTTGATACAGCCCTCAACAGTGATGGGCAGTGCTGTGGGACATACACTGAAGTTCCTGCTGAAATGGAAGGCTGGATGAGTTCATTCAGAAAATTAAGGTATCTTAAGACAAATTCAAGATGAGAGTTGGGATAGGACTGAAAAAAATGACTTTCTTTTAGTATTATTTAATGTGCTGAAAGGTGTGCAATGCTTTAGAAGACATTAAAAGGTCAACAATAGAGTTAATATGTAAGAGAACTTTTTTCACAGAGTTGGCACTCTCAGGTGTAGTTCTGTAATCTCTTACACTTGTTTTGTTTAGACAGTTGAAGCAGATCCACAGGTTTTCAGGAACATCAAATTAAAATGTAAGGCATACACGTAACAAGCACAGCACTGGTGGCCAAAGGTCTGAGTTCAGAATTATAGTAAGTTACTAATTACAAGTTACTTTACTTTTAACTGTCTTTTCCATGGAAACAATACAATCAGTTGAAGAGCTTATAACCTTCCAGCGTCTGAATGTTGTTATCTTTATTATACTGCTGATTAATCTATCTCTGTCCAATCCTTGTGATCCTGGTTCCAGAATTTGGGCAGCTGAAGGAGCTTTGGTATCTCCTACACCGGTGAGTAAGGGTCAGATTTGTCTCATCTCACCTCGTTAAGGCTCCCAACAGCCATTGTTAAATTAAGATCCTACCTGTCCTTGGTCTCTTCCAGAGTCACTGAAGAGTGACATAAACCTACAGAGAAAAAGTCGGATCTTAGGTTGATTAAAACCAGGCCAAATTCTACATTCTGTAGGGTTTTGATCAGAGACGTCTGGAGGGAATACCAGACTAAGGAGTTACAGCTGGTCCTTTCTGCTTTTGACTGCTTGCTCCTCACATTGCAGGAAGAAACTGGTTTGGGTTAAAAAACCTCAATACTACAAACAACAATAACACAATAGCAAGAACTTAGCCCTCAGAACCAGAGGGAGAAAGTTCAGTTTCCTCATCCATCTCACACACAGATACTGTCAATAGTTGCCTTGTATCAAGCAAGGAAAAAGCAATGTGGAAAGGACACGGTTGCTCTGGCTCCGATTTGGCCCCTAAACCTCTTTCATTATGAAATCACAGCATAAAACAAGCAGGAAATTGCAAAACATGCAGTATAATGGCATATATTACTCTGAAAACCAGACCATCACCACAATATTTAGTTAATCCTTAGTGTCTTTCTCCCTGGTCTTAACCCTGCTGACTACAATTCCATAGATTTTGCACAGCAATAACTATTTGGCATCCTTTATAGCGATGGATTCGTGTGGGCACTCAGCATGCCAAGTCTCATTGATTATTATATCTCTGAGTTCCTATTCTAAGGAGATGCTACTCATAATCTGCTGGTTGATAGATGAGGAGATGGCATTATTGCAACAGGCTGTCCACAGCCCCTTTTCATCATAGTTATAGCTACGGACTAGCAGGAGCCCCTCTGGAAATGAATGTTGGAAATCATAATGGCACTTCGCACGGTGCAATTTTATTTAGGGAAATACTATCGAAGACGTAAAATAAGGAGCTCCTGTAAAAAGAAATAAAGAACTGAAAACTTCAATACGATGGTTTCAATAAGGATCCTTATTGTTTCCAATAAGAATTCTGATGGCACTTTTATATTCTAGATTTTAGTTTCATTTGCTTCAATTTTGTTCAAAGATTAATGTGAGTTGTTCATTTCAAAGAGAGAGATTACCACGGTGATTAAATTCTCTTTTGTTATGTGTAAGCAGATGAAGCAGTTATTAATACCGAGAAATACATTACACATGTCTCCCCTCTGCTCTGATTTCTCATGGAAGCCGTTCCTATCAAAAAAAGGAGGCTTTTCTGGAATACCATGCTGATTTACTTCTTTTTTTTACCACTAGCTTTGGGAATTATTGGTTGTCCAAGGTATTTCTGGTGGCAATTTTGTGCGAATTTCGATTGTGGACATGAGCCACCAATGCTCAATTGCAGCCCAGAAGGCCAATCACATCCTGGGCTGTATCAAAAGAGGTGTGGCCAGCAGATCAAGAGAGGTGATTCTGCCCCTCTACTCTGCCCTGGTGAGACCTCACCTGGAGTACTGTGTCCACCTCTGGAGCCACCAGCACAAGGACATGGACTTGTTAGGGCGTGTTTAGAGGAAAGCCACGAAAAAGATCAGAGGGCTGGAGAACCTCTCTTATGAAGACAGGCTGAAAGAGTTGGGACTGTTCAGTCTGGAGAAGAGAAGGCTCCTTCTAATACCTGAAAGGGGCCTAGAGGAACGCAGGGGGGGATCTGTTCTCAAGGGTTTGTAGCAATAGGACAAGAGGTAATGGTTTTAAGCTAGGAAAGTGTAGATTTAGGTTGGACATTAGGAAAAAGTTCTTTAATATGAGGGTGGTTGATCGCTGGAACAGGTTGCCCAGAGAGGTGGTGGAGGCCCCATCCCAGGAGACATTCAAGGTCAGGCTTGATGGGATTCTGATCAACCTGATCTAGTTAGAGATGTCCCTGATTATTTTAGGGGAGTTGGACTAGATGACCTTTGAAGGTCCCTTCTAACCCAATACATTCTGTGATTCTATGATCAGATAGGAAAAAAATCCCTGAAAAAATGTTGATATCACTTAGGAATGCAAGGCTAGACCTCACAGCTGAGGATGGGGGTTTTGTCTACCCAAAAGACCTACATAACCCTTATTAGCATTTTAAAACCAAACTTTGTTCTCTGAACTACCATTCTCCCTGCCTTAGTACAGGAAATTCTATTACCCCATTTCACAAGTGGCAACCGAGACCTTTAATTATTTAGTGGTTATTCAAGGAAGAGAGGGAGTCTATAACGTTAGACTGAAATTTACCTTTCCCAGCTCCTCACTAAATACCCTCCTCTCTGTTTTTCAAGTGAACTTATGCACTGAGGAATCCTGAATATTTTGCCACCTTTTTAAAGTGAATGAACAGGAAATTAACTTGATAAAAGAAACAAAACAAAACAACAACCACCCCAAAACCTGATGACATCTATCAGAGTTTGTTTTTCATTCATGTCAGGCATATTTCAATTCAGCCCTTAAATTACACCCACTAACCACTCAGTAGCTGTTGTAGATAGTAACTACACACATCGCCCATATGGACAAAATAACCATTTTGTGCATGTAGTACAAGTTGTCTTAAATGAGAGGACACCAGAACTGGCAAGATTCCCACTCTGAAGAAAATTTTGACTCTTTAGATTTTGACTGTGATCTGAACTGAGGTTTAGATGTTGAAGTGTCTTGAGGGGGACTGTCCACGATTTGAGACCTCAGTGGGTTTACCTATTTGATGACTTGACCACATGATGGAAACGTGGGGGTGAAGATCCTTCAGGCTCAGGGTGCATTGCCACAGATCCTTCCCATGCTGAAAAAGTTGTGTTTCAGGGTATGTCAACCTTCAGCAGACCTGTCAGAGATCAGAGAATCAGGAAAGCAGGATTTCTCTTTCTGTGGCTCTCCACCACGTGTTTGCACAGAGTCTGGCAGAAACAATATGTGGGATACAGCAAAAGTCTGCCAAACCCCAAATCTTTCAAACAAAGCAGTCTGATGCTCTATAAATTAGTGTTTTTAACATGTTTTGTTTAGTCAGAAAGGGTTCATTTAGCTCCATTCATTCCCCATGTTTAATAAGGGGAAAGGAAGATACTGACTGTAATCATAGTCTGCAGTACTTGGCTACATTCATTACCTGAGCAAAATATCAATTGTAAAAATAATACTGTTTGTTTATACTGAAGCGGTCATCCTGCAGCAAAAATGCAAATACAAGAAGCCAGTGAGCAGGGCTGTGAGCAAGGTCAGGATATGGAGTGGGAAGGGCAGCTGCAGGGTCAGGGTGCAAGAAAAGAAAGTAAATGTTGGGGACATTCTTTAGGAAAGATGCTAGTTTTGCAGAATATATGGGGGAAAAAGGAAAATTGATTAATTCTGAGCATAAGAAATAGTGACAAGACATGATGGTGGAAATGTGGGAAGAGATTTAGAGAAGTAGAAGAAATAAGAGCATAAGAGGAGAAGGAGGAAAAGAGCAGAAGACAGAAATCTCTCTTCTTGTGAGGCACAGGCACACCCCAGCAGCTGTAATGAGTCCTTGCCAGTAACCACAAATAGATATGTGTGTCATCTATATCACATCTGAATGAAACTAAGCTACTTCACTGATGTCTCCAGACAACTTTTCATGAATGGAGGGAGTGTGATGTGAGTTCAACATGTGTATTACACAAGCCATACAGTTTTATTTATCTGTTGGGTGAGTTTTGATTACTCCAGTTGCCGCCTGCTGAATTGAATACATCATATTCAGATTAACATCCCTTTATCTCACCAAGTTATTAAAGGAAGATAGAACTTCAGTACCCAGAAACCAGAATGCATATGAAAACATTCATCAAGTGAGTCTCATTTAATTACTCCACTGCTTTTTAAAGCAGGCTCCAGCTATTTCTATGCACATGCATGTGTTAAAAATTAAAACGACACAGTAACTGAAATCCTCAATGGTGAAAACTTCTCCATGTGAAAATTAATCAGGTTTATTTAATTGCAATGTATTTCTTCTCTAGTCTGAATCCCCCTTGTGAGGTCATTGGGGGAATGTTACTACCTACTGCAGATTCGTTCTGTGAAGTTTTATCAGCTTAACATGCGTGTATGCACATGTTTGTATGTATGTCTAATCCTATGTGAGAGGATTATTCAGGGCCATATATTCCGAAAGCAGGAGGTATGTGACCTTTGCCAAATTCCTGTGGCTCTGATATTACAGAACAAAAATATTGCTGTTTAAATGAACTGTAAGTCTGAAGGATAGAAAATGAAGGGGTCTAAAATATTCTTGGTAGTTCCACATAGTAGAAAGAAGAGGGCAACAGGTAAGACCTTTTTTAACACAACTTGTTAAACAGGGAAAATGTCCTGAAAAAAAAACCCCCAAACAAACAAAGCCTCACTAACCTTTAGGAAAAGCTGTTATGTTTAGAGGTATTAGGTGCACATAGTGCTCATTGCCTTGAAATGTGAAAAAAGAGTGGTCTTGTTTAAGTAGATGGGATGGGTTGGTTAAATACCTGCTCTTTAATAAGATTCACCCTGCCAAATAGTCACATAAAAATTTGAAAAAATGTTTGAGGAAATACTCAACACTGACACAGCAAAACATACATTATATGATTTTAACTTTCTTTGTTGCCACATTGCACAGTCTTTTAACAGTATAAAGAGTAGGGACTTTAACAAATCTGAATAATTCACTGTCATATTCCTTACACTTTTAGCTTAGTAGCAAAAAGAATTGAAGATGCTGTATAACTTAGGTGGCTTGATCTTTTCTTTCTGTATATACCCCTTTCCAAGAAACCCCCTGGTTCTGCACTTCACATTCTACTTAATTTACTTTTGTCTATCAATTAGTATGACACTTCTATTAGAATATCACCAGATGCACAATTTTTTCAAACACCAACATTGCAGGCAGCTTGAAAAATGTACCCTAAATTCATTAATGTCTCATAAAAACACTTGCACTGAAAAAATCTTCATTACCTAGTACAAAGATTTTGTACCTAACATGTAGTGAATTTGCATAGTTAATTGTGTGAGTTACTCCATTAACAGGAACTATGTGATATTTTCCTTCTATGTCCTAAAAGTTCACATTCTTCTGCTGTACAAAAAAAGCTTGCAATCATTTAGCTAGACATTTAACCAGACTTTAGCTTTAAATCTTCATTAGAGACATGCTTGTAAATCAGTTTGCCACCAAATATGACAATCCATCAACTACTGTCATCTCCGTATTTCCATGCATTATATTTGCTCAGAATAGTGGCTTTCTTTCAGACTACTTTCAAGCATCTACCTTTACCTATAGAAGAAAGCCTGGATTTGGAAACCTGAGGGAGTTCCTCTTCAACTGGGGCAGAAATTGAAGAGCTAGAAGATGTAAGCTGGAGTCATATAAACCCTGATTCAGATTTAGTTGTTTCAAGCTGGGTGTTTAGACTGCTACTAACAGGAGACAGATGCAGGTGAAACCAAAGGAACTATTGGATATATTTAAATTTGAGAAAAAAATCACACTGTCTTTCTCTACATTGACTATAGATGGCCCTCAAATGAACTACTTTTAGGCAGCAAAAGTTAGACATGCGTGCATATTAATAAACACTCGTATATTATGCTGTTCTCCAGCTATATGAAGTGGATGATGAGCTTGGGAAGGCTAGATGACCAATTCAACCAAGCAAATCCAAGCATAAGAATAAAACTGTATGTACAACATCAGAAGTCAAATACAAGGTTGGACACAGTTAGAATAGATAACCATTGGATAGAAGAAAAGAGCTGATTTTTTGTTTTTTGTTTTGTTTTTCTGTAAGTCAGAGAAAGGATATTGAGTTCTGTATATGGTGATAATTTAAGGTGCGAATTGTACAGTATCACTCTAAAGGTTGTACTAGTCTTTGTTGGACTAAGTATGTTAATTATACTTTTGAAGCAGAAGAGCTTATGCAAATGCTTATGACAATGGGCTCCAAATACAGCTTCAATGACTATGCTGTTTCCTTCCAATATATTTCTATTAGGAAGCTGACTGCAAAAAAAAAGCTTTTTAAAATTAAATTCAACAGCAAAATTCACTGACTGGTGAAGCAAACTAAATTTACTAATTCATGAGAAAAATTACTTAAAAATGGAGCTATAATATAATAAAAGCAAAACTGTGCAAATGGTCAGAAGAAAATTTTTGAGGCTTCAGGTTTTTTATGTAATCATTCAATTCCTCATGTAACACTGAGGCTGCCTGTAAACAAATCCACTCCTCGATTGGTGTGATTCAAAAGAAAAATTTGCAACAGCTGTTGTGTGAATAGCACCGTTCTGAGATTTGAGTTCCTAAGCTGATTACAGGCGAACATCTGGAAAATTGAATTGAATCCAAATCTACTAAAAATTACTGTGTCTGTTAGTTTGTTGTGTTCACTTCAGGAAATGAGCAATTTTATTATAATTCAAGGAATTTGATTGCACGGTTGGTGGCATATACATTGAAAGAATGAAGTAATCTGTATTCCTCAGCTATAGAGAAAACAATCTTTACAAAAGGGGAAACCATCCCACATACATCTCCAGACATCACTGTGAGATCCTTCTCATGGAGTCTGGGCAACCAAATGGAACTTCAGACCTCTGCCAGCTGAAACGGGGACATATTTATGTGTGCAGATACAGAAGTACTGGGGCCTGTAGGCTGTGATCTGAACCCTGCTTCTGAAGTTAGGGTAAGCTGAAGCCAACCCAATGTACATGGGATTGATTGGTACCCAAATGTGTGAACAAGTATTTAACATCATTGTTGAAGGGAAAAACAAAGAAAACCAATATTTTGACAAAATTGAAGAACTTTGCTTTATTTTGTGGGGGGTTTTTTTAATCATAAAAGGTTTAGAAATGGATAAATGTAGAAACCAAAAGTATTTTTCAGCCATTGGAAATCATGTACAAAATGGCCTGACCAGGTTTGCTTAGGAGCTCTTTATTTTCAGTTTAAGAAAGAAAAAAATCTGTAATATCATCAGGCATTTGTACTATTCATTACTGTCACCTTTCTCTGGGGAGAAAAAAGAAAACAGAAAGTAAAAAACACTGGTGCAGAAAACACCATTCAGGTAGAGCTACTACAACAGCTAACAGTAGTCAGACTCTGGGGCAAAGAATTAACTATTTATTAGCCTCCCTATTCATATTTTCTTAATATCCTTCTAAATTATCTATAGACACTTCAAAATTAAATATTACAGAAGACTCAATTTGATGGGAACCTGACAGGGTTATTATTATTATTTAAGAACTTTGCTTTATTTTTCTGTGAAAATCTAGAAATTTAAACTCAGGATATTCCAGTTGTAAGAAAAAAGTTACAGTCTTGCCTTCTATTTCTCATTTTGTGTTTTAACCCATTGACCTCATCAAAGAGTGTCAACATTCAGAAAACATGTAGGTGTTCAAAAAACTTGTTCTGAACAAATGCCTCATTATTCACAGGAAAGTCCCATTTCAGTGGGGTTACATCTGTGTACTACCAGAAATATGAATTAAGTCAACACAATTTACACCTGATTATTTCATTCACATTAAAATAGGGTTTTTAAGTAGACTCAAACAATTGCCAGATATGTTTTTGATTAATGCATAATAATAACAACAAAAAGGTCCCCAGCACAGGGATATAAAAGAAAGAAAGGAAGAAAGATGGGAAGAAAGAAAGAAAAAGAATGAAAGAAGGAAAGAAAGAAAGGAAGAAAGAAAGAGGAAAGAAAGAAAGAAAGAGAGAAAGAAAGAAAGAAGGAATGAAAGAGAAAAAGAAAGAAAGAAAGAAGAGAAAGAAAGAAAGAGAAAGAATGAAAAAAAGGAAAAAAGGAAAGAAAGAAAAAGAAGGGAAGAAAGAAGAAAAGAAAGGGAGAAGGAAAGAAAGAGGGGAAGATAGAAAGAAGAAAGTGTCAGCCCTTGCTATTACAGCTTCAGCTTAGATGACAGAAATAAAATGCTGGCCTCAGGATCTGCATGGAGTCATTCAAACAGTGTAATAGCACAGAGGATAAATCACTATTATTATTATGAAACAGGAGACAGAGTTCTTGGGACCTGGAACTGTGCAGCTCAGCTCCAACTGCTGTTCAACATTCAGAACTACCAACTTCATTTCCTCCTAGCACGTAATAAATAACACATCTACCCAACATAAAAGCATTTTTATAATAGCAGTAAAGGAACTGCAGAGAGTGCGATTATCATGAACTAATAACACCCCGTAGAAGATATGCAGCACAGATTGGAGACGACCTGAAAATGAGACTATGGTTCACATGTCTGGTACTGTACCTGACCAGACATTGTCCCATTTTGACCACGCTATCCCAAACTGCTACCACATTTTAATATTCTCTCCCTCTGCCACAGTAATTTGCACAGAGGGAGTCCATTTATCATCGTGGGTTTCCTCTTTATGCGATGGCTTCTAGTGCAAGAGCTAAAACGAATGCTGCGTTTTAATTCATGGAGCTGTTAGCTCCATTCGTGCACCAGCTCACACTGCCTGTAGTATTTTCACAGCATCACACATCTCGAGGAAACAGAAGGGAAGCTCAGCTGGTCTCTTTTTAGTGATACTCTAGCTTTGCAGAGGTGATGACTGTACCCTCTAATGGGAGAGAGGGGTTGCTGGGTGGTTGAAATATACAGCTGGCTATTAGCAAAATCAGGTCTGCTCCATACATTTGCATAGATTTGTGTGACCAGTGACTTCATGCCTCACTCACGCTGCCTGTGAAGAGGATCCTGCCCCACTCTCTTATTGCATTAGCTTTGTTCTTGCACATGTTTTACAAGGTACCCCAGCACGTATCTCAGTACTGATACTTGAATACCTGCATGAGGGAAAATACACTCCATGAGATGCTTATTCATGGGGGAATGTCTGACTGGAGACACACGTGCTCTGAAACAATAAAAAAGCAGCCCAACAGCCCCACATCTGGTGTCTTTGGAAGAGAATGAATGGGAACAGAGAAACAATAATTTAATAAAAGTCCATCCCTCAATTACAGCCTCACATAATATCCCTCAAACAAATTTTAACAGTGTATGAAAATCACACGGACTATATAACCTTGTCACATCAGAAAAGAAGCCAGAAAAGTTGTATTCCTATGGTTGAAGTGTCCTTTAATTGTACTTACCCTGTAAATGACTTTATCTCCTCTATGATGGGTGTTTGATGACCAGAAAATAGCTGCAGTGATCCAGAGCAGTCTTCTATGACAGGAGCTTTTAATCTTCAGTTGAGTGTTGGTATCTCTATTCCTGGTGAATGCTTCTTGATAGCAGTGTGCAGCAAGAAAGCATAGGAAGCTCTAATCTTAGAGGTTTCGATCTGAAAATCAGCCTTTTATGGGATTTTATCAGATTTTTGGGGCAGCTTCTATAATCTTGGTATTACAGACCAAAAATCATGCTGAGTAGAAGACAGAAGCAGTCACAGAGGAAAGACAAGTCACATCCTGATGGAAAGAAGACAGATCTGTGCTCTGATCCTCCTCAGCCATCTATGGAAAGTGAAGAACAAATCAATAATGACTCTTTGGAATATCTTTGTTTTGTTTATTTGGCAGTTGAATTAAAAACTGAAAAAAGGGGCTAGGTTAATGTAAATTTTTTTTTTTTTCATTTTCTCACTAAAAGAAAATTTTTTTAAAAGAGGTTGCTTAAATGACACCACGTGTCTGCCAACCTTATTTTCCTATAAGTTATGATTTGGGTAATTTTGAGGTAATTCAAAAAATGAAGGGGTAGATTAAGAAGAAGATATTTTACTTATTCCCAATAGTTTCACATATTATAAGTATTTTACAGTTTTGAGTTAGGGCAAGCTTTAATATATATCAGAAAGATAAAGAGTTCTTAATCCTCTTTTTTGGTTCTATTACACATTTTTGGGACTATTCAAATATCCATGAAACAAGAATAGTGAATTTTCTTGGAATGTGTGAAGAGAATCAGGCAAGGTTGTTCTATAGTAGGGTGGGGATTCAGCTCAGACTCAAAAGAAGTATGATATAATGTAAGAAATAAATAAGAGGGAAGGAAATTGAATTGAATTACATAATTCAAAGAATGAGGTGTAAACCAATCCCAAATTTACAGCAGTGGGAACAGATTGTCAGTCCCTAAGGGAAGGAAGCAAAAGAAGCAACTGTATGCAAATGAGTATGATCACTTATGCAAATTGTATTTACAATTGGTCATAGGATTTTGTGGACCCAGATGCTTGCTGTGAGAAGCAAAACAGCAGGATCAGGGCTAAATTAATATACTAGTCTAGTCAGATATTTTTTTCCCCATAACACAGGGATGTAAGGTCCTGTATCTGGACAAACATATATCGGGATGTTGTGACCAATAATAGTTACAGCAGATGCCCAGAAGAGTGTAAGAACAGCCTTAGGGTGTGAGAAAAGGGCATTGTGATCCTCTGGGACAATTTCCACTTTCCAGCAGTAAGTAGTGTAGGGACTGCCGAGCTGGCAACTGCAGATGGGCTGCTGTGTTTAATAGCTGCTAGATCTGTGGACTTCCATGGGTGTCTAATCTCTTATTTGAACTCATGTATAGTTTTTGACTGTTGGAAAATTCTGTGGCAGAGCTTCAGAGTTCAACATGCAGCATAGGAAACCAAACCAAACCAAACCAAATCAAATCATCGCCCCTCCAAAAAGAAACAAGACCAAAACCCAACTAACAAAAAAACAAACCAAAACCACAACAAACATCAAGCAAAACAAAAAAAATCTCCATTTCTAAATTTCCTGTCTGATCATTTCCTTGGGTGTCTTGTAGATATTGTACTAAGAAAAATTGAATTATTTCACACATACACACTTTCATCACAACATTCCTGATTCCATAGATCTCTGCAATATCCATCATAACCATTTATTTTCATTTTCTAGTGGGTGTTTTATGCCTTTGATCTTCTTTGTCACCTTCACTCTACCTCTTCCAGTTCTACTATGTCGTTTCTGAGACAGTGTGATCAGAACTGAACATACTATTCAGAATACATGAATGGATTGCAGTTATACAAAGCTTATTTGGAGCCATCACTGAATATGTATAGTTAGGGTTATTTTCCCACATGTGCATTACTTTACATTAATAGAAATTAAATTTTCTCAGCCATTTTATTGCCCAGGCAGACAGCACTGCAAGATAATCCTGTGACTCTTTGCACTCAGCATTAGATTTGGCTACCCTGAATAATTTTTAACACCTGCAAATGTTGTTCCTTGTTCATGATACTTGTGGATACTGTGATGAACAGCGGACACAGTGGGGAAACCATCTGCTAACTTCTCCCCACTGCAAAAATAAATTATGTACTCCCACTATTGGTTTCTTTATCTCTTAACCTCTCCCTTAAGATAAGAAGTTTTCTGTACCATGACAATGTGCTCCTTGCAGGAACAGATTTTAGACCCATCAGGAAATGAATGTGTTGCTCTGTGAAGCATTGAGTTTCTTCAACGCATGGTCTTGCTTGAGGAGAGCAGCAAGTGTCTGCAATAGAGGGAGAGATGAGGTCTCCACCAGTGCCTGCTGCCCACCCACTCTGCCCACAGCAGGAGTGCCCATGCCTGGGGCAGCGCTGCCCTCTCGTGTCTGCTCCACACAAAGAGCTGCCAACCCACCCACCATGGAGTCTTGTGCCCATCTTCCAAGGAGGGGTCAGCAAAGACGCAGGTGCAAGCATATTTATACAATATTCGTGACAGAGCAGGAGGAGGTGGTTCACATCACCCACCTGTAGGTCTTCTGGCGCATGCTAGGACTTCTGTTGCCCCTGAATTAGAAGGGATGGTGGGAATCATAGAATCATTACGGTTGGAAAGGACCTCTAGGATCATCAAGTCCAATCTTCATCCCAACATCTCCCTAACCACTAGACTGCAGCCTCAAGTGCTACATCTACTCGTTTTTTAAATACCTCCAGGGATGGTGACTCAACCACTTCCCTGGACAGCCTGTACCAGTGCCTGACCACTCTTTCAGTAAAGAACTTCTTCCTAAGGTTTACTGAGTTAGTCAACAGTTGTCTTTCCATGCCATAGCCTTACCATTAGTTGATACATATATATATATATACACACATTAGTTAATGAATGTGAGATGAGATCATCTGCCTCACCCAGCTGAATGCTGAAATTGAGAAGACATTGGCTGCCCCTGAAAAGTTTATGAAGCTATACTCTTTCTCAGCTGATAAAGTTCTGGTTGGAATTGATACCCTGAGATGAAATCAGTTAAGTGAGGATTAATCTCAAGCTTCAGATTTTTCAAGTCTTCCAAGCCAGAAGACACATTTTCTTGCATTATGGCAATATGAAAAGGTGCTTAATATGGTATTAATTTCATATCAGAGCTGCAGACTGTTGTCAGTTGTCTGAGAGCTTTACCTGGGCTGCAGGATGTAGGCACTGGAGCTGGCTATGAGGAGATCCCATTGAATATCTCATTTTCAGGAGGGCCTGAGAACATGTTCAGTTCTACTTGGCTGGGATTGTTTAGCTTGGAGAAAAAGGAGGCTGAGAGGAGACATCATTGCTCTCTACAACTACCTAAAAGGAGGTTGTAGTGAAGATGGTGTTGGTCTCTTCTCCCAAGTAACTAATGACAGGACAAGAGGTAATGGCCTCAAGGTGCACCAGGGAAGGTTTAGATCGGACATTAGGAAGAAGTTCTTTACTGGAAGAGTGGTCAGGCATTGGAACAGGCTGCCCAGGGAGGTGGTGGAGCCACCATCCCTGGAGGTGTTCAAAACCCAAGTAGATGTGTCATTTCAAGACATGGTCTAGGGGTCAGGGAGATGTTGGACAAAGGTTGGACTTGATGATCCTAGAGGTCTTTTCCAGCCTAAACGATTCTATGGTTTTCAGCATAGAAATCTCCTCCTCAGTCTTAGTGTATCTGCAATCAATATCAGTAGACTTATTGATACCAAGAAGTGTATTCCTGGATCCTGGATTCCTAGATCCATGTCTGCCCACTCTGTTTTTCACATTACTGTGCTTACATAAAAGGTGCACCATGTACAGCTGATTCTACCTTATTTTCATCTAGATGAGCATTGCTATTCATAAAAAGAATAACTCTCTTATGTTAGCAGTCACATGCTGGTGTAAGAGCAAGGAAAACAAGGCCAACATATACTCTTGGCTGCATATCGCTCTCCCAGGAGGAGCAATGCATTAGATCTTTACCACATGATGGACAGAGAAATAGCACTGTGTTGACTGAACCTACTCCTGATTTACACCAGGGAAGAGAGAAAACAGCTGCTCATGAAGCTGGCAAGGAGAAGAGCAAAATACAAAACAGTTGGAGCTGACAACAACAATGCTTTGTTTCTGGTCAGTGTAATCAGATAGCGACGGCTTCAGGGCTGTGTTCTCCCCTTTTGAAGAGAACACGCAGCATTCACAAGGTGCAGCAGACCCCAGCAGGCGAAACAGAGCAGCAGCAGATCCTCTGATTCCTCCCTTTGGTGCTTGCTGATCCATGAGTGCTGATCTAACTCTGGGTTAATTATGCCCATATTTATGCATCCACCAGAAGCTCCTCGTGTTTAACGTGTTCTCTGTATCTGGCTGTGCACCTTTTCTGTGGTCTATTGTGGCCGCCTTTGTGTAGTAGTCTCTGCAGATTTCTCTTTTCTGCCTCTATTACCTCAAGGACCAGTTGATTGACATCTTCTGTGCATTCTTTTAGCACAAAATATTTACCAGGCACATGCAATGTATGTACCAGGTTTATGGCAGCAGGGATATACGGCCCTACAGCTAATCCAAAAATAACCAGAAAATGTTTGTTAAAACCAGTGAAAAGTGGTTTTGACAAAAATGAGCAAAATGATCTGTGGACAGAAGATGTTCATTTTGTTTGAATGTTTTCTGTATTTAAATAAAAATATTATCTTTCTGGAAGATTCTAAAACGTATGGGGGCAGCTGTGGATTTTTTCCCCACATGTTGTTCCCTCTATTTATTTCCTTATCTCTTGCAGGACCAATAGCCAAACTGTGGCTGGAGATATAGGGGATGGGTCAGGATTTCTCAGTCCTGTGGAACTTCTTACATCATGTGACCGAGACTTTGTTTTTCTACCGTGCAGCAGCAGTGGGGAAGGAGAAAAATATTTTCTACTCACTTCTTCTCCCCTGAAATCCTGACAGATGCCCATCTACTTCCCATCTTTGAGGTATGAGGAAAATATTGTCATTGTCTCTTTTAGCTGTAAAATTATGTAGAAGCATCAATCAAAAGACAGAGAGCTATGCAATGCCCATAGCTGAGACTGAAGAAATGTTGTGTATGATTGTATTTTGAGATGTCATAAGGAAATCATATTAATTTGTCATTTTTTGGTGGTAGTAGATGAACCTGCTTTAAAAACAGGCTCCTAGCTGTGTTTCCCTTCTTTGCTCCAGAATAATTTGGATGGGCAGTTCTCTGAAAAGAAAATTCAGCATTGTGGTCTGTGGGTAGCACCCAGTTCTAGACATCATTAAGCTTGGCTTTAGGGCAATGGCTTCAAACAAATTTGTGGTAATGATGATGACCTTTAAGCCTGTGCTGGGCCATGGAAGGACTGGAGCAACTGTTGTGGATATGTCATCAGCACAGCTTTATCAAAAGTCCTTCACAGAGTGGTAGTTTGTGGTGGGAGATTTCCACCAAAAAGGAGCCATGGGAGATATTCTAACAAATCTAAAGGAAACCATGAAACCACAGTGTGCTGCCAGCCATTGTATAAGGAAAGGGAGAGGAATTGTAAAAAGAGCTTTACATTTCACTGGCAACTGTTAGAAGTGGGAGCTGGCTGAGACAGGGAAAGGATTTACTCAATTTCTTAATTTACTTGTTAATAATTCATTAGCTATGACAGTGGCAATTAAGTCCCAGACTAGCTTTTCCTGTCCTTTCATCTTTCAGCCAGCAAAGATGGACTTTGTCTAATTCATTCCTAGAGACTTTCTGTCTAATTTTCATTTCTCTTTCCCCCTTCCATTCATTAGAGCTTTACTTCTACTTTCAATTACATTCAATTCTTCACAGCTTCCTTTCCTGGCCACATACTATTAGTGCTCTTCTCTTTGCCAGTGTGATCCTCCTAGTGCCTTCCTGACATTACAGCGTCATAGAATCATAGAACTTGTCATCCACTTTGTTGCAAGAAACCTGGTCCTTGCTTCATGATGCTCTTAATTGGCTGTTGACCTTCCCATACTGCTCTGCTCTCCCTGTTTGTAACCTTGATTTTCTCCACAACATTCTGACCTCCATGTTTCACATTCTGCATCTCCCTCTCTTCAGTTTTCTTCCTTAACACATTGCCTTCCTGGAGTCCCTGCTCCTCAGCTTAATCAAGTGCTGTTTTATTAACCTCTCCTTTGAAGGAAAGGCTGTTTTTCTGAGTCTGAGTATGTAGATGGCATTCATTTCACCTCTCCTTTGCAAAGATAAAAGAGGCCATCGTACCATAATGAGGAGATGCATTAGAAGTGCATTTTTTTCTGTACTCTAAGAGATAGGTTTTGTAGACCTTATGTGATAATCAGTTCTTAGGTCTTAGCCTGTAACCGGTTAATTTAGCTATATCCACAGTAGTCTCTCAGAAGAGGATAATGAAGAATATCACTGTAACATGTTAAAAACACCAGTAAAAGAAGGGAAATCATCAAGCGTAACATGTCTCTGAGTGTTTCTGTGAAACTACCTTTCACACCATTTTCCTCTGGTTTCTTTATTTATATGCAGACATGAAAGATAATTTTGACTCTAATATTCTCTTTCTGTATCTGCTTATAACCTGAAATATATGCAACTTGTGGTTCTCCTGGCTGGGTCACACAGACAACATCTCGGGTGGTATAGATCAAGCTAGCATCAGTGACACAGAGATATATTTATTTACACCAGTTGAGAGTTAGACACCAGGCTTTGCTCTGCCAGTGGGGAAAAAATAACACTGACTTTCTCCTACTTCAAGCAAAACTGGACAATAACAGGTTCAGGAATTGCCTATTCTAATTTCCCAGGATAAGATCTTCCTGTCTGGGTATTTATACAGCAGCTACCACTGTGGTATCTAAACCCCCTATTGATTTATTAAAGTGCACTCATAAAGCTCTCTGTATTTTTTTTCCTTGCTCTGTTATTTTATGTGGTGTTATTGTGGGAAAGGGAGGTCAATGGAAGAATGTTTTACATTTTGTGCTGAAAGTGCTGAGGTTTACAGTCACTCTGATGTGTTCCAGAAGCAACTATCACAATGTGGACCAGTAGCCAAGAAACCTCTGTCTCCCTTTTTCATGAGTTTCCTTCTAGCAGTTGTTCATCAGGAGTGGAGCTCCCGTGTATGATCTTGCAGACAACACAGATCAGTTTGAATTGAGGTTCTTGGAAACTGAGGAGCAAATTCTTGATTTCATGTAAGAAGTCTCCAATGCCAGCTCAAATGCCAGTTTGTTTTCTGCAGTCATTTTTTCAGCAAATGAACTGTTTTGCTTTTGGCTTTCCGTCAGCTGGAGAGTGTGTTTTGTTTTGGTGTGTTTTGGTTTTTTTAAGCTTGGCAGTTGCTTGCCTATCTACAGTTTGATATAGTCACCAAAGCCAGGAGGTGTGGGGGTGGGCAGGCAGATGTATCATTCTTTGAATCTGCAGCCAGATCTCGCAAGATGAAGTGCAATAGAACCCTGGTTGAGTCTGAGACACGCAAGCCACTTTGGGTGCCCACAGTACACACAGGGAGTATGAGGAACACCTTCTCTTTAGACATGTGAACCATAGCAGCAATTTTCAATGGAATGGGAATACTACTGGAAAGGAAATGTTGCTTTCACTTTTCTCAGAACAAATTGTTCTTCATTTAACTGTGAAGCCAAGAGATTAAACAACTTGAGTATATTCCGGGAATGGTAATATTTGAATGAGGTGATCCAGAGGGAAAACCTGCTCATGTGTTCCTTGCATTCTTGTCCATGATATCTCAGTCTTCACTTCACAGGGAGGTTGGACAGGATGGAGCTGAAAGGAAGGCCCAAGTGAGAGTGTGCACAGATGTAGTCCGGAAAGAAAGGGACAAACAATAGTTAGGAGAAGGCATGAGACATGTCCAGGTTATGGCCTTCTACCATCTAAGGGAAGACAGCAGAATCTCAGCTCACCTATGCCATGTAGAGGTGCAGACAATGTTAATTTACACAGCAGATCCTTGGAAGAACAGATGTCAAGCCTCATGCTTTGCAGCACAACAATTAATAGCAATCACTATCAACTTCAGTGTCACTCCAAAGACTTGCAAAAGTCCCAAGCCCCACACAACTGTGCAATAACTGATTTCTACCCATGATTTGACATAGGAAGGGGCAAATATTTGTCAATGATACAACTAATTTCTGTAGACAACCCTATCTGTTCCTCAAACCTGTCATGGTTCTGGCTGACTGGTAAATTTTCTGCAGTGGTGTTGAGGATGGGATGAGATGTCTGTAGAGAAAGAACTTCACTACTGGGCAGAGTTCATTAGTACAGCACTACAGAAAGTTCCTGAACTACATACACAGATAAGAGAACACATGGACATTTTGTATGGACAAGGATTAGGTCATCCAGAATATTTGCCTGAAACTTGCATGCTTAACAACAAAGCAAACCAGTGATATTAAAAATCCATAAATATTTCTGGACATTTTAGAACAAATTGAACTTAAACTGGTATCTGCAAAAAACAATATGTTGTAAATTAAAACTTTCATGAGAAAAAAATATGCCAGTGCTTATTTTTTTTGGAATTAATGTGCCTTAACTACTGCCAGCACTTGTTCATCACTGTGCTGTGCTGATACTGGAACAGACATAAATATAATCAAATCCAGGTCTCTTTCTTTTTCTCTCCTATTCTTCCATTCTGACCAACGCATTTTAATTCAATCCATATGAATGAAGTTCAACCGTTAATTTTATATAACCTGATCTATGCCACGGAATAAATAATACAGTATCTGTTGCCAAATTAGAACAGTCTAACTGAAATAGATACGTGCATTTAGTGAAGCCAAGGCATAATTTGCTTAAACCAATATTAGTACGGCAGCCAACATATGGGATTTTAAACCCAAAGTACATTTGTATATGGGCTTTTATAATGCAAATGGATATACATTTTTCCAAACCAGCGTATATTCAGTAAAACCCACCAGCTTCCTGAGTGTCATCTGATACAGCAGTGGATAACATGCTATCCTTCCTCCTTTCATTTTCATGTTTAATAAACATCTTTCTAAATTTGTTTGGTTTGATTTATTTTGTTTCTGGCAGCAACATCTTCAAAAGCAGAATTCTTCCCTGTGTTTTCAAGCTCACTCTCCTATTTCTTGGTAGCAGTCCAATACCACTACTTAATCTGGAAGGAAAGGCGAATTTCCAATGCATACCTGTAATTATTTTGCAGTCCTGTCCATCCTTGGGATCTGTGCATTCTGAATTAATCACGGAATTGAACTCTCCAAAGGAAGAACTTTCAGAAAATAGGCACTGAGTCAAATCTACCTCAGTTGGTCTAAATAGAGTGACTTATTTTGAACATTGATCTTCAAAAGTTAAAATTTTATTATCTTTGCTTAATATAGTAATCCAAAAAAGAGCTTTTATCATTCATATTTTGAGCTGTTGCAAAGGGAGTTCTATTAGTGCATCCCTTACAGGTTCTGCTGTTAGATGAAAAAACTTCAGGTTGAACTGTTTTGGTGTGGTTCACCAAATGAAGAAATCTGTAACTGCTGATACTTTTGGAGGAGGTAAGAGCTGATGTCTGTAACAATAAACCGTGTAATTGCAAGGCTACACAGAGAAAATTCTGCCTATCTCCAGGTGTTTGTGCTTGGCTTATGTTTCTGGTGAGAACAAATGGGCAGCCCTCCTTGCATAAGCATTCCCAAGTCCGTACAACATGATCAACCACTTTGTGCTTGAAAAGACCTTCTGAGTTTCTGCTTCCTGAAAGTATCATGTTGGGCTAAAATAAACACAGAAGACTTACCACCAAAACCTTGAACTGCTTCTGCTGCAGGACCTTCTCCAAAAGTTCAGTGAAGTAAAATGTGAAGCTTTCAATGACTCCAACCAGCTTTGGCTCTTGCCTCAGATTTTAATGTTTGGCTCGTGTTACAGCAGAGGTGACATATGGATAGAAGAGACTCACACACAGCTGAGCGTGAAATATGCATTCCAGGTGCTAAACTATATCACACTTCTCCCTTGCCTTTGAATGTTGTGGAGATTTCATTTCTAGGGTATAAAACCTGCTGATATCTCTCATTAATCATGTTTTGCAGAAATGCTAAAGAGAGTATTTAACTTTAATTTTCACATCACAAATTACAAGGTTGTTGTGGGTGGTTTTGGTGCAGTTACAAGATGAGTGGTTGACTTTGCAGAGCTTACATGAAGGTAGCTGATACTTTGAGAGTAAATCTGTCAATGCATCTGTACAAACCCTATCATGAATCTCTTCATTCGTGTTCTCCAATATTGTTATATATATGTTAATCCATCATATTAACTTTTTCCCTCCTAGTCATTGTTTTCACCCCAAATTGCTATGTACTTAAAATATTGAAAGTTCAGGTAGACGAAGNTAGTATAATAGAAACATTGAGGTGCTAGAGTAGGTCCAGAGAAGGGCAACCAAGCTGGTGAGAGATCTGGAGGTGATGTCTTACGAGGAGTAGCTGAGGGAACTGGGACTGTTCAGTCTGCAGAAGAGAAGTCTGAGGAAAGACCTTATTGTTCTCTACAACTACCTGAAAGGAGGTTGTAGAGGGGTGGGTGTTGGTCTCTTCTCCCAAGTAACAATTGACAGGACAAGAGAAAATGGCCTCAAGTTGCACCAGGGGAGGTTTAGGTTGGATATTAGGAAAAAATTCTTTACTTGAAGAGTGGTGAGGCACTGGACCAGGCTGCCCAGGGAGGTGGTGGAGTCACCATCCCTGAGGTGTTCAAAAAATGTGCAAATGTGGTACTTCAGGACATGGTCTAATGATCATGGTAGTGTTGGGTTAACAGTTGGACTTCGTGATCTTAGAGGTCTTTTCCAACCTTAATTGTTCTATGATTCTATAATTATGGTCATCAGAAGCTTAAAAGGAATCCAGAACTAGAAACGACATAAAAGAGTATTCCTTTCATTCATCTCTCCCATATGGAAAATAGGCTAGTCTTCTGGTCATCAAAGGTATATATGTTTGAAGTGATGTTCATCTTATATACTTTCAGGTTTTTACTTTCTAAGTGTCTAAATCTAAACTAATTGTCTTGATTATCATTATAATCAATGGAGATACAGTCAATATAGCAATATGGTTTAGAGCTGTGTAGTCACTGGACTTTTAACAGTGCAGGTAATATCATCCTATACTCTTGGCCAGACTGATTAAGGGTTTGGACCAAGGGTTTGGATTTAAGGGTTTGGATCAATTGCATAAATGTATGTGTGTCATGGTCACAGAGACAGCACCAAGGGTTAGCAGATATCTATGGGAGACCCACACTCTACAGGGAAGTCAACGGGGTATCTCAATTGGCTTTAGATATCCATGTTTGTAGTAGTAACCTGTGCTCAGGCAAGTGAATCAAGTGAATAAGCTAACATGTTGAAAAGCATCCAAACAAATGAGAATCTTTCTGTTTTATAATATTATTGAAAGAATATTAATTCTTTAACTAAAAGACAGGCTAATTAGTACACTTGTTCAGAAAGATTAAAATGAAATCTTGTCCTCGTGGTAGCTTAAGGTGAAATTCCTACTGACTTTAGTTCCCAGGAATTCTTTAGTTCTCAGTAAACATCAGTTTTCTGACTGCTCTCATTCAATAGTGCTGCATTGACACTATTGGGACTGTGCCAGTGAGCATCATATGAGGACTTGGCCCTGAGTTACCCATTTATGGCACGAGGGTAAGTAGTAATAGTACAGACTGACATTAAAGAAGGACATTTGTTTCTTATGAAATCAGTTAACAGTCATGAAAACCACTTGCAATTAATAGAAACTAATTGAAAGTAATGGAGAATTACCTGAAAATGTAGCACAAGTAGATGAAATTAATTGAAGATAATTGATAGTGACTGGAATTAACAAAAAATGGAAACAAATTTGGCTTAATTGAAATTTATTGAAATTGAATTAAACTCAATAACTCAAAACCTATTAAATTTAATGGAATCTAATTGATATTAATTTTATGCAATGTTTAATAGTAACATAACATTCTTTAAAGGGATTTTTATTATGTGTTTTATTTGTATAACACTATTTTCATACAATAGTAGGAATAAATTTTCACAGAAAAAAAATGATACAGAGCACAGAAAATCCAGGCTCCTTCTGGAATTGTTATGTGGATGGCATGTAATAGTGATAAAAGCTCCTGACAGGATTTAGTAAGATAAAAAAAAAAGAGTCTCATGGATTTTGTATCATGGTTGAGGCTTTTATTAGAGTTTAATGAGAACATTCTACCCGTTAAGATGTTGGCTTTGATTTGATAAATAACTCCTTGGCCAGATATTGAATCCAGCATCTGTCTTCTTTATGAGTGTACTGTGAGAACTCTTATTTGTTGTCTTTAACTATGAAGCATTTTAAGTCTTATGAGTTTCCTTACAGATTTCTTTCTGTTACTAGTGTTTTTACCAACTATTTCTGCCTCTCTCGACCTTTGTCAGTTGAAAGAACCAAATCCTTTCTCACACAAGCACATTAATGGATGTGTGTTCTTGCAATAACTTGCAGGAAGCTGAGAGACGATGCAAAATACTTTTTATTGAACTGATACCAAGATCCCATTATTTCAATAATGTAAAAGACAAAGAAACTAGAAAAATCAGGAAGAAAACATAAAAATAGAACAAAAGGTAATTGATTATTTCTCAAACTAAAAAAAACCAACAAAACCAACCACAAACCAGAACAAACGAAACTACTTATGGAATATCTACAGGCTTTCATACTAATTCAGACCAAATGTTTATGTGAAAGACCAATAACTTCCAGGAAAGCTCAGAAAGCATATGCTACTTTTGAAAAATAAATGTACGTCTATGTAATGGCAAAAAAAGAGGACATGTTTTAAAGTAAACACAAGGTTTAACTTTTATTTTGTTTTATTTATTTTTGCATTTGAGTAAGGACCCCCTACTCAGTGAAAACCTCAGGAAGGGTTAGATTCTGTAAAATGACAGATAGGTAGGTAGCTACGCATGGTTAACACATGCCCACAAGTGCCACTGGTGTCAAATGAATCTGGTTTTCCTATTCACACATGTGCAAATCCCTACTGTTTGTACATATCTGCCAATTTGCTGGAAGAATTAGGCGAAAATACCAGAATTGAATTCCTTTACTTCATGTGTCCCTTCATACTTCATGTAGGTCTGTTGCGGGACCTACCCGAGTGGTGAAGTTTACAACTAGTTTTAGGAGACAAACAAGGTGGGGTTCAACTTAAAAACTAAGATACTAAAGTTTAGAAGACTGAGTATAGGTTTTTACAAACATGCTTCTGGCATCACTTCCTACTCTAGTCAGGAGCCTAGACTCATGCAGCTGACTAAATGCAGATGTCTTCTTTAGGTCAGGCTCATTAGACCTCTAGACTCCACTGAATATCTTGGGGATTGATTTTGTCCTACATATAGCACTGACTGCCATTCAAAACATGTTTGGGATCCGAGTTATCCATAGCAGACATTACACAGTTTCTACAGAATTCTTGTGGTCAAGTGGACATCATGCAGCATGCCCTAGTACTCTCAAAGAGTATTCAGTGCTTATGTTAAAGCTACTGAATCATACCCTTGACAGTAATGAGAATTTACACACTTAGGTCACATTTAGTCATCTATATGCCAATGTCTAAATTTGTGCCCTTTAACCAATAAGTTGAATCATGACATTAGTTGGACCAGGTAATTAAAATTAGAGTAGAGGGTAATCCCTGCATTTCAACATGATTTGCATTTGGTAATCATTAAGTGGATTTTGCTAGCTTTTCTAAAAAAGTATTTTGTTTTGGGGAAGATATTTATTTAGGATAAAGTGTATGGATGCTTTCTGGCAAGAAGGACAAATTAAAAAAGGGAAGAAGTTGAAGAACTGAGGGAGAAAAGAAGAGGCATGAAAAAAAGGAGGAAAGGAAAATAGAGGAAGGAAAACCAAAAAAACTGAGCCGGAAGGAATGAGAACTGGGTGAATAAATGCCACGCAATTACCCTCCTGGACATACAAACACACGTTTCATGTGTTCCCATCCAAGTCCCCAGGAGTTTGCTGTGGCACCCATAACTGGTCAAGTATTACAGCTCTGGTGTCGTGCAGAAACTGGGGAAAACTGCCTTTAAGTGTAAATAGCTTTTGTCAGAGAAGTTCTGATGGGAAACAAAGTACATTGTGAAGCTCTGGAGAGAACCGTGAAATGCAGTTCAGGAATGAAACCTGAAACTGAAATCCATCTATCCCCATTTGTCATTGTGAGTAAGTTAATGGCCTCCTCTGCCTGATGCATAGAAGCAGGCAAGACTCTTTGATTTACTGATTATCTGGGTAATGTTTGAACCACATACACTGCTAGGTAACGCTATGGATGCTCCCTGCCCCCTCCATCCTATTTACCCACTTCTACCTTCCTGCTGAGATATGATTTCCTTTGATTAAGCACTTGAGTTTAATTGTAAAATGGAAACAGAAACATAAGACACATGATCCTTTTGAGCTATGAGAAAAAAAACAGTGACTTTCAGATGGGAAAGGGCACACGAATTGATTTCCATGTCCTGTGTTTTTGCTTTCAGCCAGGAGCTTGTGGGATGGTAGAGGAAGACTACAATAAAGTGAGTCCTTAGAGAATATAAATTGGTCTACATAACCTGCTCCAGTGCTTCACTACTTGCCCAAACCACTAACTATGGTGGTGGCTATTTTGCCATCAAAGAGGCTGCTGCTGGATCCTCTCTCAGCATCTTCCCTAGA
>VYZX01023858.1:3515-28447 GCA_013401335.1 Brachypteracias leptosomus | reverse complement strand
TTTCCTGATAGGGCGTTACTGTGGAGACTGAACATGTTCACTTCAAAACCTAGATCATAATAAAATAACAGCAGCTTCTTAGGTGGAGCTCTCAATGTGCAAGGGAATGGTCAGTCACTGCCTCTTATGGCAATATCTGCTGACAAAGCAGACAAATTCAGATACAGTGTTGCCTCTGCTGACACTAACACTGTTTTGCCTGTCAGGCAACAGGTATCTGCCACCTTGACACCAGCTTCTCACTGGAAAAAGAAAGTTCCTACTGGAAAAGAATCTGAAAGTGTTGGGAGCCCAGGTATAGTCGTGGTTCGGCTTCTTCCACTTGAACAAACTTGAGCTCCAGAGCTCACAAACCTTTCCTTCAAAATCTGTCTGATGTATCACCAAGTCCTAGGGAGCTGTTCATCTCATGAAGTGCCTGTCTTAGAATGACAAAAGAACAACTTCTGTCTCTCTCTAGACATGTACTGGAAGAAAAAAGACAGGATATTGCTCCCTCTCACAAGAGACAACTGTAACCTTGCAATAAAAAACAAGCCTGTGGTGGTGATGGCAAGTGAGGATGACAAAGGGGAGAAAGAAAAGATTGCACAGCTATTTCCCCAGCATGTTCCATAGACAGCCTTGTACCAACAGCAAGCTACTTTGTCTTATTCTCCTTTGTTCCCCTGCAGAAAAGTAACCCTTGCAGTCCTTCCTCAATGTATTTCAAATCTAGGAAATTACAACGAGCCTGGTCCTTAACAGTGACGAAACATAGAACTGCCTGGGCTATGCAGAGCTCCTGGTCATTTCACTGTCCTCTGGTTCGCATGGAAGGGAAATGAATTTTTCTCAGGCCAACAGAAGCCACACACTTACAGGGAGGCGATTCAGGCCAGCCCGCTGGCAGAAGCTGTATGCCTGCCCCTACAAGGCACATTGCAGGAGACATCTAAATTAAGGCAACTATGAATCTGGGTACAAAAGAAGTTACAACCATATGTACAAAAGACTCAGAAAATAGCGGCACACCTATGCAAAGCAGGCTACATAGTTCCATGTGGTTCTCCAAAGCAGCAAGTGCTCAATGCTTCTGAGGAATGTACCAAATTACACACTCCAACTGTGGTTATGTTTACATGCTATTATAAGGGAGAAAATTCCTTCCTGACCAAAGTTTATGCTATTTCATGCTTTGAAATATCTGAAGGAAAATGACTGGATAATTTTTATATAGTACCATGCAACCACAAGCAATTTTCTAATTCTCCTAAATTTCTTCAAATCTTTAACACTGAAGACAAGAGTAGAGGGAAATTTTAAATGCTGTCATGAAATTACTCACCACAACATCAGAATGGCAAAGCCTGATCTATTTTTCTTTAATAATTTCATACAGGAGAGATAATATCCAACTTCTGCATTCTTCTGGAACAGTTGTACTTATATTTTCCAGGTCTGCTCACTGATAGGAATTAAGTGCTTCTCATTCCTTCTAAATATGTCTCTCTACAATTATCTTTTCCTCCTCCTTGCCCCTCAAAAGCCTATTTTTTATTTTCCCTGCACTTAGTCCACCATGAAACCAAAGACACTCTCACTGTATTTTTAAATGACTACGTGTCTCCCATCTTAGCCAATGCTCTGAACTTTGAACTGCGGAGAATGGAAGTGAAGCCATCAGCTGCTACAGCTTAAGCTGTACACACCAGAGATTTTAGCTGAGCCTGTAAAGACTCTGATTCTCTGCAGACTGAATAGAGTTCTGCAGAAATTCAAGCCAACCAATTACAAACATTATTATTTTCTTCAGTGAAGTGACTGAAGCTTTACAAGCACAGTTTTGGCAGCAGCAAATAGACGGCCTATCATTAAGGACTCAACAGTTGCAGACTTTGTTTTCACAAAGCCAAAGCTATTTATTTAATGTTGAAAAGGGATTGAAATGCAAAAAAATATATACTGCAGGCCTTTCAAAAAATGTTAGCAAATTGTGGAAAAAACCCTTGCTAGTATTAATGATGAGATGATGTAGACAGAAGTACTACAGATCTAAATCCAAACTTATGAGCTCAGAGGTATTCTGATCCAAGTCCATCGTCTTGTTACAGTTTGTACGGGAATAGCAATTTTCTATCAGTATCCTCCTGTATCTGTCTATGCATTGGATAACCCATAAATCTTTTAAACGTCACTATGTAACACATAGCACTCTTCACTGGGGCACAGGGCTTTTTAGCAAAAAGGAAAGTTCATACTTGTCACTTGGGCTCAGCACTGCAGCTGCTCAGGACACAACCGTGCATGGTTAACGGACTTAAGGTTGTGCCGTTGCAAAAAAGCTGAGGCCGCAATTCTTTGTACATTAGGNTTTTTAGCAAAAAGGAAAGTTCATACTTGTCACTTGGGCTCAGCACTGCAGCTGCTCAGGACACAACCGTGCATGGTTAACGGACTTAAGGTTGTGCCGTTGCAAAAAGCTGAGGCCTCAATTCTTTGTACATTAGGACAATTGTCAGGAAACTGCTAGCAGAGCAATGCTTAACCCCCCCCCTCCAAAACCAAAAATCAATCCTAATTCTCTCCACCCAGTGGCAATGGACAAATTCCTCCCAGTTAATAGCATTATCAAAAAGTCTATAAAAGTTCCTTTGAAGTGGTTAATCACTAGCAGACTTTTCAAAAACCTGCTGATTTAGATCAGATTTAAACAACAAATAAAAAGAGCTTGTTAGGTGAACAACAACTCATCCTGAGAGATGTCTTCAGCTGGTGGACTTTTTCCCATTGAGATTCAAGGGAGTGTTGCACAGAAAGCTTTTCTCTGAGACTCAATGCCTTTCCCAGTGGAATTTTTTTCTGCAGCATTCACTGCCACTACAGCACACTAAAATACTACAGATGTGCCATTCCATCGCATCTCATCTTGATGATTGTGTATCACCACCATGACAGGCCAAAGTCCTGTACGTAGTGTCTCTTCTGGCAAGCTAAGCTGTACATAGTAGAGGCAGACAATAAAGCTGAGGTGCATATCATTAGAGGCCATAGCACCGTTCAGGATGACTGCTTTTTGAAGCATATTTATAGTCTGGGCCTATTCACAATTTTCATCACACACAGCCTCAAGCACTGCCTTGAAAGCTTCCACTCCCACAGTTCAGAAAGCTCACCAGCACCAAAACAACCAGCCACTGGCCTGTTGCTGTCCAGCTCCTCCAGACAACAGCAATCTGCTTCTGAGCTGGTACAACCTTTCCTGTCTGTGTATCTCAATACTCATGGACTGGGGCAAAATCTCGTAAAGTGACCTCTTTCCTACAGAAGTCCTTGTCTGCTTCTTCCTAGATCTGCATTGAACTGTAGCCTTCCTCCAGAATGGTTAGCTGGCAGAAGGAAAAGTCTTGTATTTGAAAATCTGGATCAACAGCTTCTTCACTATATCAGCATTCACAGTCTCCTAGCAAAGCACCTTTTCACCAACTAAGGGCTACATTATGGTGCCAGAAGGTCCTTCAAATCATCTTATGCTATTTGATAATTTGGAGTTCTTTGTCATGGTTCAAGCAAAGGCTGTTGACCAAAGATAGATCACAGTCATAACAAGACAACCTCTTTACTAACAAGGCAAACTGAAAGAATTTCTACAAAGGAGCACAGAAAGGAGATAATTGCTCAGGAGACATTATAACTCATAGGAACGTGTCCCAGAAGTCCTGAAGTCTCACAGAGGTACATATAGCAACCAAATGTGATAGCAAAACTTTCTCCTGGTGGAAGACCATATTTACAGCATGGATGTTCACGCTGACTAGCCAAACCCTGTAACTACACTCCAGTTACCTCTAGAGCAAGAAACACTACCTTACGAAAAATCTCCACTTTCCCACAGCTTAAAATCAAGTACCAGGTAAAGGCACAGAACAGGTTTGCCTATGCAGTTTACCCATGCCACTTTAGGACCCATATATTCTGGGGAAACCCAGCCATCAACATATTTTATGAAGTTCTAATACAGAAGATGAAGTTCTTATCCCAAGGAATAAAATGCCTTGCTCAATGCATGTTGTTATACACTACTGAAACAGAAATGCCAGGGTTGCCAGCTGAGCTGCTTTGGCCAGAGACTTGTGGAATTATCAGCCTCACTGCTTGGAATGCTCTTCATAGGCAACAAATTTGGGTATTTTTATGCTTATAGAAGCAGAAGGCCCATTCGGACAATGATGACATCGGTGGACCTGCTCCAAAGATACATTTAATACAGTTGGTCCACTAAAAAAAATGAGAGCAGGAAATAGGGTACACTTATCTTCCCTGTGAGCCTCCTCCCCCTCCTCACACTGCTCCTTTCCTGAGAGTGCAGAACTGTGTCAGCCATCACAGGCAGCATGTGTATAAGAAATTTTGTCTTTGCAGTCCAAGCAGGATAACAGCTAGAAACCAGGATCTGCTCAATCACACCATATATTAAAAAGTCTTCCAGCTTCTTTTTCAAAACAAAGGAATCCTGATAAGCCTGAAGCCAGCAGCATACTGCCTTCCTTACCTTGGGGACACCTCCTGAACTGCTGTCTGTTTAATATTACATTAAAACAGCAGCTTTCCAGATAATGAATTATGTATCTGTTGTGAAGCTGTGGTATGTAAGGAGCTGGGGAGGACAGGGTTTGGAAATGGAAAAACCATTTGGCTTAATGGTCTGCAAGGCTTGAGGAAAAAAAAAAAAAAAAAAATCACTGATGGCTCTATGATTTGTCTGAGCACCAGTCAGGTAAGAGAGAATTGGGGGAGCATGGCAAATGCTTCCTTCTCCTCCCTTCTCCATTTGTTAATGAGAGCAATCAGGTGAGTTTGGAAGGCCCTAAAAGGGGCTTGCAAATATAAAATGATGGAAAAAATAATAGAGCTATAAGCCTGCATGGCTTATGATTGCCACCAATTTTACTGCCCTAGCATTAAAGAGATAGAAGGTTATCTTCTACCATTGCTTCTATTTAAACGATCCACAATGTGAAAGCAAGAACCTAAGACACAGCAGTAAACTATTGCCTTGAAAGTCTGATCGCTGCCAGTTACCCATCTTTAAGAGAAAACTCAATCTATAGTCCCTGAAACAAATCTGCAAGCGCTTGCCAAACAGACACGGTTCCTCCAGCCTTCCAGAGATATTTAATAATTTTCTTGCCTTGTATAATTTAAATTCAGCGATCTGGGTACATAGGTACAAAAGCATTACATAAAAATGATCCTAAGGAGTGAGCATACATGCAATGTGTAGTTGAACATCTGTAAGCACTAAATACTCCTGTTTGCATACACTCTAGTCCTGCTCCTGTTAAAGTCTAAATATGGGTGAATGCTGATTCTCAGAGGCAAGACAGTAAAAAGAGATCTTCATACCATACACCTTATCCTAAGACACCTTATCCTAAGCAAGCTTCATCCAGTCCTATTCTGTTACTTCTCTGTCCAATTGAAAGTGAGTAACAGCTCAGACTGCCTTTTTCAGACAAGGAGTAGTTACACCACAGTAACTACAAAATCTTATGACAAGTACATGCAAGTGGAAATGATTTTAGTGTATGTTTTAGCTACTTACAAGTAAATTAAAAGAAATTTAAAAAGATGTTCAACTGCTGGGATATGCTTGTCACACAGAACTAAACATTTTGGGGGAACAGGCCCAGAGAGGTTGAAATTACTTTCCAAGGTTGTATTGTGCATCAGTGGGGAAATGCCTTCTCTGCATTAAAAAAAGAAACAAAACCTCAAAACTTTCAAGTTCTACAGTGAGAAATTCCTACATACCAGTGGAGAACCACAACACAGACACTAAATGATTTCCAGTGTGATGTGTGATATTGGCTAGCAACTAGCAGAGCCAGGAACGAGAAACAGAACTACCACATCCAGGCACCCTGGATTAATCAAACATTTATTTTCATAAAGCAAGGAATACTGTTTGGAAGGTCAGTCGTGTGCAACTGCAAAGGCAGTGCCAGCCCTAGAAAGCAGAAAACAAAGAATGAGAGAGAACAAGCTGAACAGCATGAAGATTGTTCCCCCAGTACAGGACGGAAAGCAGGTCACTTTCTCACCAAAGCAGTGCTCTTGAAATAGGAAAGCCACATTAGAAATTAGGAGTGTATTGTGTCTCAAAAAGCTGATCCTTTGCTCAGCAGGCCCTGTGGTTGCCTGGCACCTCCTCTATTTGGAGAGCTTTAACTGGTGAGCTGAAGTCACCACTCTCTCAGCAGCATACGCCTGGCTCATTGAGAGGCACAGCAGTGTGTTGGCCAACTCTGCCTCTTGAGCACTACGCTTCTTGGCAGTGTTGGCCTCTCTGATTGCTGAATCCCAGAGCCCTGTGGAGAGAGTGGCCTGGATCCCACAAAAGCCCAGATACTGGTTGGATAAAGCCCCAGTTCCACTCAGATTTTAATATTGATGGGGGAGATTTGCACCAGAGCCACATGGCTCTGGAAGTCATGTGCTCAACAACAGACATGTCTCTGTGGTGCCCTGCCAGCTCTTTTCATATCCTCAGGCCCATGGAGTCCAGCACACTGTTTCCTGGAGTTTCCAGATGCTCAAAGTGGCAGCGTGCAGCCAGGATTCAGACTGCCTATGGGCTCATCCTCTACCCAAATATCTTGCTTTGATCCCAGATACTGCACCACAACATATTTGCACCTTGCTGCATCCCAAACCTATGGAATGAATTTATTCATACGGATTTTAAGACTGGTTTCTAGTCAAGGAAACAGTGCTAGAAAATAACACACTCACTGGTTCAAGAGGTAACAGTTATCTGTTCCCCTTTTCTGCCTCATCGCTAGGCTTTTGTTCTCTTTTCTGTAGTGGAGTATCCACCAAATATGCAGATAAGGAGTTTAATAAAAAAAAAGGTCAGGTCACACTACCTGGGCTTCAGGGTTGGAAGTAAAGCCACACACCACCACAATCCCTACGCCTGTCTAACGATGGAGCTATCCAGTTCCTCTTCCCTCCCTGCTAGCCCTGTTAGATAGAACTGGTGATGTATGGTTGACTGCCATAACGTAAGAGCAAAAATCACAATGGCCTCTTTTCAACACAGCTGTCATAGATGCAGGGCATCTTCATCTCCAGTCCTGCCCCTTACACCTTTCAAATCCGTGTTGCATGGATTGAATGTTTTCTTTCACTGAGATAACTTCTCTCAACTTCCCTAATGCATATAAAACCACCCACCCTGTGTGCACATCAGAGGAGGAAAACAAGCAGTCACAGACAGAAAGGAGCAGGAGAGCCAACAGAGCTCAGGCCCAAACCCTGCCTTTAGCATGGCCATCTCTGGAGGTCCACAGAGACAGAAGTTCTGAGCATACTAAAAGTAGATACTGAAAGTCTCGTAGGTCAACGTCATGCAAAAATTACCTAATTGGCAGCCATCAGATAATCTTGGGTTTCTGGGTGTGGGCTGTTCCTCTTAGGCAGCAGCTAACAGACTCCCTCCCTTCCAGGAGTGGCAGCCACATCACTTGTTTGTTGCACATGGCATTCTCCCCAGCAGCTCCGTTTGCCGAACACAAAGAGCAAGCCCACAACATTAAAGAACATCCCCCTCCTTTGAAGTTGAGATTGTTTGGCTTGTCTGGCTACAAACTAAAACTGCACCTTAATCACATTGCTTTGAAGTCCTGTAAATCTACAGCTGCAGCAAAGTAAGGACCACTTGGCAATAAAACATTCATTATGATTTTTTTTTTTTTTTTAATTAAAGAGGAAAAGGCTTTTCTGGAGCTGAAACTTTATTTTTTCCCCACTAGAAATCAATGGTAAGTTGACAAATCAGAGACTTCTGATCATACAACATTTTATAGCCCAGTTTTGAGTAGTGTTGAGCCAGTGCTTAGTGAATGGCCAAAGGAAAACAGAAATTTTATATGAAAGAAGAGTGGGTTTTAACAACAGGCTGCAGAGGTTAACAAATGTTTTCCATTGTTTTGATACCTTCTTTAAGGTGTGGGAGGTGATGTAACTGGTAGGAGTTTGATGGTGCTTAAAACTTGTAATAGGAGAAATAAAAGAGCCCTTACTTATATCTTTCCAGAATCTGTCATTGCTGTAGGTTTTACCAGAGGGTAAGAGTAGGCTGCTGGAAATCTCTATAGGCATAACAGTCTGAAAAGCAAAGCATATACAACATTGTACTTTGGCTTGGCTGTTTCATTTCAAGGTTGTTTGGAAGCTGTCTTAACCATCACAAAACCAAACAGATAATTAATCCAAAATGCAATGTAGCCTGGCCTGGAATACTAGTGAGAAGATTAAATGGAGTATGGTAAGAATAAAGCTTACTTGGGGAGAAACAGGCTTCTGCTACAACTTGGTACAAACATTGTCTAAAGAGCTAAGAGGCAAAACCCTGCACTACCTGGGATTTCAGGCTATAAGACTGGAGTATCGGGTCTCAGTTCCCAGCTTTTCCGGCCACTTCCTGTATTAATGTGGGCAAGTTCTCTCTCAAGGCTTAATCAGGAGTGTTTATCTGAGACTTTTCTTTCCCGTGTGATCAATATTTCTGGCCACGAACTTGTCCACAGCCCAACTCTTCTTCCTAGGCCATCTGAACCTGTGGGAAAGAGATCATATACAAACCTCATTGCTCTTTCTAGCTTACTCCTTCCCTGTTCAGAGACACAGAGAACAGCAAGGACAGACCCATTGCAGTCTGTGGCTACTACAGTTTTTATGTAACTGCACTTTTGATGCTATGCCTAGGGCACTCTGTAATCATTTAATGCTTTTTAATGACCACATTTACTTACTGGGAAGAATCTCCTCACTCAAATCACAGTAAAAACCTCTGCAAATGAAGTGCTTACTGGACTGCCTCAAATAAGGGGCTGGAACGTGGCTCAAAAACTGGCAGGAGTCCAGACTCTTCAAAGCAAGATTAGTGATAGACTAATGTTAAACAGCTCATGGAGACATTAAGCTACCTCAGCACTCCTCAGTCAGACACATACATTCTCCATTCATGTTTTGGCACTTCATAGACTGTCCTGGATGCAAGAGGAGAAAGGATAGCACAGAGCAGAATGGACATCAGAAGGAAGCAGGAAACCTACCCTGCCCGTGTGCCTGGACCAGGAGGTATACTGAACAGCTAGAAAGATTTCACAGATCAGATAGATTTTGGTAGAAGCAGGGTCAGAGAGGCAACACCCTCTACCTTTTTTGGCGCACCAAGATACTTTTAGGGAAATGCTATTTGGGATATTCAGGTAGCTGAAATTGTTCACAATGGTAGTGACTCATGAAGAATATGACTACTTGCTGTTGGCTGAGCTTCCCTCAGTCATCTCTTAAAGGCTCAAATTATGCCCACGTTGATTCTGGTTTAAAAATGGTCACTTCACAGACCCCTCTCGCTTGCATAGGCTGGGCAACAACCTACTGCTTCTGGTTCCTCACTGCCTTCCCACACATGCAAGACTTTCTTGCAAGACTGAGCGCTAGGGCTAGTCAAATCACAGCCACTACACACTGTGGCACCAATGGTAGCTCCCAACAGATGCAGCACCACTGAGTCTAGACCTACAGCCACAGTTCTTGCTGCTTCTGGAGGCTTAGCCCTCTCCCATGCCAGCACAGCATCTGCCCCCACAGGTAGGAATGCCAAATCACAGCAAGGCAGGAACAAGGATCAGCTTACTAGACAAAGGATTGAGCTGTGAGTGACTGCTCCCCAGCTTCAAACTGTAACCTTTAGAGGGTCACACTGATTCCTGCCAGATGTCTAAAGCTGGGCTCCAAGCCTAAAAGGACTACTGTGCATCTAATAAATCACAGCTTCTTACACAGAGGGGCAGGGAACATCTCGCAGCAAATGGGCAGGTATTCAGCAGGAGGCACACACACTGCTCTTGTAGGAGGAATCAGAGCTGGGCAAGTTTATCTTTAGCTGCACCCGCCAGAATAGCCCCACCTTTCCTGACTATACCATCAGCCCTTTCCTGCAATTCCTTCTGCAGGCACAGGTAAGGCAAGCACCTTTCCTCAGCATCTGTATAGAGAGACATTCCTACTGTAGCACATGCTCTAAGAGAAAATGTCCCCAGAAGATGGGCAAAAGGAGGGAGCAAATATTGTCTTATGCCCTCTTGTAAAGCAGCATATACATGTATACACATACAACAAAACTCTGAAAAAGACTTAACAAAAGCAAATTAAGAATTCAATTATAATCTTTTCTCCTTCTTCCTAATAAAAATGTTGCTGATATGATTCTACTCTTAAGAATTCCTGACTGGAATTTGTATATGTGCACACAAATCTAGCTCAACAAAATACCCAAAAGTTGGTACCAGCAACTACAGATTAGCTTAACTCAATTCTCATCTCCCAACAACTAGTTCTTGCGCAATCCCCTTTTAAAATACAAACCCAGTAGGAAATCCAAAGGTAGGTTAGAGAACGCAAATTTGCATGTCTTCAAAACCTTTTCTTCAACTTGAAACCTGTGATGAAAACCTACATAATTCCACCTTCTAGCTGTGCCTTAGAAACAAATTATATTCAAACAAGGAATTAGGGAAATGCATACAATAAAAAAACCCATATATATAAAAGTTTAGTGAGGTAAGTCAGATTCCTCAGATCCCCTGGAACTGATGTATGTCCCTGCTACAAGAAATCACTGCTGTTTGCCTTTATGCAAAACTCACATCTGGACTGCTGGCTAGAAAACAAATGTCACAATAAAGACACATCAATGGGAAAAAATTAAAAAAAATACAAGCAACATGGTTCTCTGCTAGGTGTTTATTACATTGTCAGTTTTTATAATGCTAGATGCAAACTGTTCTCATGAAGAACTTTATATTTACCTGGAGGTAAAACAACCACATTTCCTGGAAAAGCCCACACAGCTATTCTCAAAGCAAATCTCACTACAGTGAGCTGAAAATCTATATGGAATCATGTACTCAGGTAGCCCTACATAGGAAATATGCTAGGAGGAAATATGCTTTTACTTCAATTGTTTATCATTTTAAGTTATTTCAATGTTGGGTTTTTTTTAAAATGCTCCTTTTGCACAAAAGGAACAAATACACTAGAACATCACTCAGCTGCCTACCTAAACTTATCTGGAAAAACAAATATACACAGACATTCAGTTGCTGTTTTGTTCTGCATTAGGGATTCTATTCCTGTACAAAATGGATGCTCCAATTTTAAAGGGTTAAATATTCTCTCACTTAGCTTAACTGAATGTAAAATGCAAGATAATAACATATACTGTATCTTGAATGAAAAATGCACACAGCATAATAAACCCCTCTCTGCTAACCTACCGGCAGTATGAATAGATCCATTCCCGCTGCTTGTTAATTCAAAATAAATCCTTTACTATGATTTAAAGAAAAACAGACAACACTAAGCACACCAAAACCATCATGACTTACCCTTTCGGAGGCACTTGCTTTTCTTAAGATATTTGGCAGTAAAAAATGGCATGGCTGCAACACTAAGGTTTCAGCCAAAGCTGACCTTTTATTACCAAGTGCTGAGAGCAAAATGACTGGACGGAAGAGAGAAAGCAAATTATTATACCAGATCTTTATAATGCTCAATGATGAGCAAAGGGAATTCAGAGTGGGATAAACTATGTCAAGTTGCACGGTGGGGATTGCAGATATCTTTCTGCTCATTAGCACTGCTGTTCGAGTTATTTAAAGTGTGCTCGGGGGAAATGAGGACAATTTCCATGACAATATGTACAGTATCATATAAGGAGGAAGCTTTTTTTTTCAGGCAGAACTTCTGCATTACTCAGCTGCTACAGCAACCAGCAACATGTTGAGAAGAAAAGAAAAAGAACACATCAGATTTGGATAACATAAAAATCCTGATTCTATTAACCAGTTCTTATCTAGAGTGCAAAATGTATCACTATAAACTTTCTGTCCTGTCACCAGGCTATCCCTTCATTTTCTTCTTAGACACTTCTGGAAAAAAGGAAACCTTGCTAAGCAGTTAAAGAAATCATCAGGAGGTTTTGATTCCAGACAGTCACTCCACTAGTCTGTGCCTCAGTTTCCCTATCTTTCAAATGGGGTGACAATGCAGCCATATTTGTATTTGTAAAAATCTTTGAGGCTCTTGGACAGTAGGTACTAAAAGAAGAACAAGTGCATAAACCCACTGTTTTGCTCCCCATGATTACAGCTGTTTAATTTCCTTCACTCTGCCAAAGGCTACCTAAATATCGTTTGCTTTTATGCAGCCAAGATGAGCTGATCTGGAAATTCAGTCTCATTCTTGTTTCTTCTGCTGCCTCTCTGGAGAACTTAAGGCAGTTTGGTGCTGACTTCACATCCTTTCATTTCTAATTCCATAAAGTTGGGGCAGTACATTTAATGGCAATGATATTTATCCACATCTGCTGCCTCCTAGTCATCTACCTCTAGTTCACTCAACCGCAGTATATTGCTTGGAGAGGCGACACCTCTACCCTCTCTCCCTGGAATACAAAGGACTATGACAGAAATTTGTCTATGTAGTCTTGGGCACATCAGTTTCTCTATGCCTCAAGTCTTGCTACGTGTAATGACCAGAAGATGGGACTGTTTTTAAAACTCCTGTATTTGTCACAGAAAATGTGTAAAATTAAAAGATCTATACTTCCATGGGTGCTCCAGCTCCTGGCATTTGCTGATTCCAGCCTTTGGGATGCTGCCAAGTCACCACTGCAATTGTCATGCAAGTAAGCAATTACCTGAAAGGGAGAACATTTATAATGTATAACCAATAACCTACTGACTGGCTGGATTTGAAGTCAGCTTTCTACACTATTGAAGTAAGTGATTCAAATATGACTAGCATTTTTCTTATAAAGTATAAGAATATACAATTTCATAATGAAGACTGTATAAACTAGGGGTATGCTCCACAAGGTAGAAAGCTAATAGCAAGGCCTTTCCTTGGACCATTTGTTGTCAGTGCACATATTTTTTTTAATTTTTTTTTTTAGGAAGGCCAAGTTTCATGCTTGAGGAAAATCCATTCAACATACAATCTGAAAAACTTCACCACAGTTCACCATAGCATTCATAAATCCTGCGATGCTCAATAGAATGCCATCGTTCCTGTATCTGTACCACCACACTAAAAATCCCACCAAGTCTCTGCTCTTTCATTAGATTGTGTGGAAATCAGGTGACAAGCTTTCAGACACACAAACAATTCTTCCATAGGAAACTCCAAGCTAAGTTTAGGCAAAACTTCATTGTGTTAACCTATCTGAGCACCTATATAGAGCAGAGAGGAACAGCAGAAAGGAAAGAGGTGAGAAAAAAAGTCCCTGTGAGTCAGTGACAGAGAAATTGTCACCTGTGATCCACTTCAAGCTGTGGTTTGGACTTGGGGAAGTTACATGATCTCGGCCAAGCTAGTTATTGCCCTGTCCATCTGCTTCAGAAGCTGGAAAAATCTTACACACATTAACGTGCATGTACCCACTACATCTGTTCCATTCATGATCAGACTGGCACACATCTCTCTCTCAAAGACTGAGGAACACCACTGTGCGTGAGTACAGAAGGAATTGGTCTAGTAAAACCTATCTATATAATATTTAATCTGAAAACAATACCTGATCCTATCTCATGTCATCAAAGACAACTCAGACATTTTCCCAGACTTAAACACAATTTATAACCTCAAAAATCCTTCCACGGATACCTGGAAGTGTTGGGGGATGGGGGGCACCTTCCATCACCAGTAGTTCCTTCCAGAACGCCCCAAACAATGATTTACACTAGAATCTGGTTATTTCGAAGGAGAAACTTGGCAATTAGGATGAACTCTGAGTTCACCCCTGAACCTCATGACACTTCTACCCGCTAGCATTGTGTACTACATGGGAAAATATGTCATGCCCAAACAGCCCTGGGAACATCCCCTCTAGCCTTCAGCTTCCTTTTTGCCAGCAGACATGCCCAACACACAGTGACACACCAGGCTGGAGTTTCTGCCAAAGTAAGTCTGCCTTTTTGCTCACAGTAAATTAAAAAAACTCAAACAAAATCCCCCTCAAATAAATACATAGTAAAACTACAGCACTACACAGGAATTCCCTGCTCTGCCAGTTTAACACAGGATCAAATTTAGACTAATACAGTCATCCCTCCTAGCTGCCTAACAATCTGGCCCTTTAATGACCTTGCACAAAACCCTACTGCTTTTAACTCCAGTACCCCTATATTCTACCTCATTTCCAAATCTCTCTGCCTTCGGAGCTAAAAGCAGAGGTTGCCCTCCTGTCAGACTTACAATTTCCAGGGAGAACTTTGAACTTATGCAAACAAACATTTGTGTCTCTCACCCAGGGCAACGAAACACAGGCTCTTTCTCTTCCACTCCCCACCTCTTATGGCCACAACCTACTTTGAGGAACCCTAAGACCTTGTATCTTCATGATGGGGGAACTGTTTATTCTTTATCCTCTAAGTATTTTTTCTGTTGCTCAGGCTTTCCTTAATCAGCTCTCCAAACAGATGAGGTGAAAATTTCTACCCTGACAAAAATCTGCAGACACCAAGAACAGACTGAATTACATCTAAACACTTAAATGTTATCATTCACCTGGTTTTTGGTCTGCTTCCTTTAGTAATGTTTTTAGAAAGGATTAGATACAACCCAGACTTCAAGAAATCTAAATATTTTTCTGTTATGTATATCTGTCAAAAAATGTATTAATATATAGATATTGGGTCCCTCTTCTTTTGACCCTCCTCCTTTCCTCAGCTTCAGTTCCCAATTCACAGACAGACTGCAAAGTGAACAGAGCACAACCTTTGCTGTTAGCATTTGGCAGGCTAGTGCAGAGAAAAGCACCTATGACTCTTAATACTACATTTTCAGGAGCAAGTTTCAGTATCAGGTTTCAAAATGCTTTACTAAGAAAATCAGCATCATCTTCCCCATCTTACAAAAGGGGACCATGACTTCTGCACAATCACCACAAGATTAAAAAAGGGAATAAGAGGGAGATTTTTCTGAATGTACATAAGTAGTCATCATAGTTTTATGGTTCCCCTTCTCTCTCCTGCGACCCAAGAGGATTTCACCACTTTAGGGGAACAGTGACTGACAACAGATGTGCAAACTGCTGCTTTCTACTAGAGGCCGCTAATTGTGGCCATGTGTTGGAATTTTTCACTGAATGGCAGCCTTGGGGGACTTTCTGCTGTTATTTCCCACCTGGGCAAAGTTAGCATCACACTCTGAGAGAAAGGCAGTGAGACTGTACCTTATTGTGAAAGCCTACATGACAAGGCTACGTGGCTCTCGCAGCCCTTGAACCCAGGGGATGCCAGTGACTTCTGAGGTGGGGAAGGAGGAGAAGCAGAGGTGGAGCAGTTGCCCTCCACCACCTAGTAACATGATGTTCTAGAGTGGCAGGCACTGAAGGAGCAGGCACTTCCTTCTTAACTCCCCCACCATGTCCAGGCTGGAGGGGCACCAAGGCTCAGCAGTCCAATGTGATAAACAAGCAGGCAAGTGGCCATCAGAGGATGGCATGGCCACATGCTGGGCAAAAGCTACTGTGCAAGCCCCAACACAGGAGGGACAGCACATGACTGCAATAATACTCACCCCAGTCTGCTGCCATACCTCCTATTCTATTTTATCAGATGGAAGGAGCATGCACTCAGATTTCTTTCCCCTGCAAAGTGACCAGGAGAGATTTCTATCCGCTGCTGATTGGGTTGATAAAACCAGCCTTTTTTCCTTTCAGCAGTTAAGAACTCTGCCCTAAAACAAGTAGGGTCATTTTAGTCTGTGACCACATACATAAGTTGTATCTGCAGAACAAAGGAATCTCAGGTCAATTAAAAAGATCCTGCGGCTACAATATTCTTCTGGGAAGATGCCATCTACATATGCTTATTACAGCCACATAAATCCCACCCCCTCATTTGCCTCAAGCAAGTAATTGTCTTTCAAAGCAAGCAAAATAATTATTTTTCCAACATACTTGTCATCACTAATTATGGCCAGAATAGCCAAGTAGGAGCTCATGCCCAGGCTTTTAAATGCTTGTAGCTAGTTAACATGGCTGCCTGTAACTTTACAGCTTTTTTTACAGTATTAACATTAACATACTATGGCTTCATTAAATCAAGGCACTCACTGATGAGCTAAGTATGATTCATCTACAGAATATTAAAACCCTTCATGCTTATCTGTCCCATAGCAAGAATGGGGTTTAATTTATGCCTACACTATGGGTATATTCAAGTACCGCTGGCTGTATTCCTAACATCACACTAAAGCAAACATGTTCCAATGAAGAAAAGATTTTCAAAACACAAAGATTGGAGTCTGCAGGAATTAAATGCCAAAAGCCCATGAAGTTAGAGGCATTTCACTTCTCCACTGGCTGCCTTTGCAAAGCTCTATGGCATTAGTCTGTGAACATGTGATATTAACTTCCTAAAAACCAGAATGCAAACTTTGGCCTGGCTCCTGTACTTCTCTCTGAGCCAAGTCTCCCACTGAAGTTGATGGGACTTTCCCTGCATAAAGGCTACAGAATTTGCCCTACTTTTGTGGGTTTTTTTCCCTAGTTTAACAGGGCAGGGGTTGGAGGGGAAGAGATGCTATTTCCCCAGTACATCTCTTTATTCTGCTTACCAGGATTTCCTAAACTCCCTAAGCTGAAGAGAGTGATGTGTTGAAAAAACACTTGATACAGAAGATTACAATGTAGCAGGAAGTCCACTGATAGCTTCCAGAAAACATTTTTATCTGAATTGATTTTTAAATTACATGTTTCTAAAATAACAGTGACTTTTGTTTGTCAATCAGTCTGCACACAATCTGGCTTCTGAATCATTGCCACTTCAGGCATTCACAAATTTCAGGTCAGTCCACCAAATTCAGGAGGCTGATTTCCAACCAACTGGAAATTTTCATTATTATCTACTAGTTCTGAGCCTTTACAGATTCTATTTGGTATCCTTACTTTAAATCCACAAGCAGAAAGAGACTTGCTTTTCATTAATGAAAAATGCAAGTTTTATATACTTATAGTATTCAGAATTAGAGCTTTTAAAGCAAAACACATACATAATAAGACATAGCATACGAATTCGGGTCCATGTATTTCTTAATGGGAAGTCTCACAGCCTTTTATTTTTCTTAATTCACTTTGACAATGAAATACATGAAATTATGTAGGCACCTAAACCAAGGGGACAGAAATATATCTATAGCACTAACAAAGTGGAATAGGACAAAGTGGTAAGTCTACATTGCTTAATTAAAAGATACTGATACAGCAAATTGCTTCAGTAACGCACTTCTACTGCTGGAACTAAGTGCAAAGCAAGGATTTTAGTGACACAATAGGTAAAATGGGACAGAATAAATCACTGTAAATCTGAAAGGATTATGAGAGTGGGGAAGGAGCCTTTTCTTATATGCTCAGCACAGGAAATAGGTGCAATTTTGCTCCTAGTCCTACTAGAAAAAAAGTTTAGCATGGACACCAGTACTGTCTGCCCCAAAACAAGATAATAAAAATGAAAACAAGGACAGAGATAGGAGCTGAACAGAAAGATTGCACATGCAACACAAGCTAGCAGCACAGCTTCTGTGGGGGATCCAGAGCCACTGGGTACAAAAGCCCGACAATCCCCTCGAGCACCATGCAGCCTCTCACTGCATCCTTCAGCACTGCTAGCAACAGAGTCGTAACTTTGCCCCACGTGTGCAGTGAAGAGGCTGAAAGCCCCAAGGAAACCAGTTAAGGGAAAAGTTTCTTTTTCTGCCCAGAGTAAGCTCTGATTTTCATCCTCATTACACAATTGCCACTCCACAGTCCCTCAAGCATGCATAATGCAACACAGTGATGCCAGTCTTACCATTAAAACCTCCCCAGGCTTTTATAGGGGAAAAGGAAAAAAGGAATAAAATGGTAAAATGCAAATCAGCCACATACTGAATTACAAAGCCTTCTTTAATTACATTTCTTCCTTTTTCCCTGGGTGTTGAGAAGCACTGCTCTTAAGCAA
Source organism: Brachypteracias leptosomus (assembly GCA_013401335.1). NCBI lineage: Eukaryota > Metazoa > Chordata > Aves > Coraciiformes > Brachypteraciidae > Brachypteracias > Brachypteracias leptosomus. The sequence continues at coordinate 10,388 of VYZX01023858.1, read as the reverse complement.
GCCACACTGTTGAACAGTCCTGGTCATCATCTTAAGCTCATTGAAGCATACTACATCTGTCTTGACAATTCACTGGTTTCAAACAGAATCTCAACTCTAGGCTTGAATCAGGCTGAAGTATTATACTTCAGTATTTCTACTTTCACATCCCTCCACTGGGCATAGACTGAGACAGAAATTCTCTTTTATGTAAAAATGTGAGAAAAAAGGAACAGTGCAGGCTCCCATAGGTCTCCTAAACCAAGCATGTGCCTTCTTTAAGGGTTACACTGCTGCTTGCCTGTGACCTGCACCCCTTTAGTCCCATATTAAGGTCAGGCTCCCTTCTGTTTGGATGACATCTCCTCAGAGCAGCAACTTGATTTTCTCTTTTCCCCTTCTCTCTACCAGAGCAGACAGCAGGTAAACACCTTCTCTTCAGAAACAGCAATTAAACCAGTAATTGTCTCAACTAGAATGCAGGTCTATTCAAACAAACAAAAGCTGCCTGTATTTCAAGGTGCAGCAGGGGAAATAAATGCAGTCATGACACTCAGTCAAATTCTCAGCAGGAAGAAGTCAATCAGCTCTAGAGATGTCAGTAAAGCTTAATTTATCCTCAGCTGAGGATCAGACCTTACTTCTTTCCTGTGCACAACCACAGGTAAGAGCTTTATGCCTGCTAACTGAGCTCCAGGGCTAGGTTTATACTAGGAGCTTATCCAGTGATGCAGAGGGATATCAGTATGCAGACTGAAGTGCCATTGTAGTACACCTTCAGCTTAGACTAATGAAGATGCAGATTTGTTAACAAAACACATCCTATAGTTCACACTGAACAAAAACCTTGCAAGAAAACAGGTAACTGATACCTAACTGCATTGGCAGTGTCTGCTAAGACAGCTATGCTGACCAGAGAGCACATTTGTTTTCACCCTTGACCAGTAAAGAGTGTATAATGTACATTCAGCTTCAGATCGGTGCAACTAGAGAAATTCAACTACACTACTACCCACAGAAGCATCTCCACAACAAAACACAGCCAGAAGACACAGAAGCTGTATATGAAAGAGATTGGAACAGGTTTTTAATTCAGTGTAAACAGGTTTGGCTTAAATTAAGACCTCTAAAAATACCACATTTTGTGTAAAGTATTTGAGCATTTTTCCTGATAAATATGTTTCTCATCTAAAAGCTGGTCTACAGCAAAAAAGAAAAACAAACCCAAACAAACCAAACCTTAGGCAAAATCAATAATTGTAAAAATAAACTAAAAAGTCAGCAAACTGTCTTGGGATGACTCAAAACGAAGTTTTTGGTTTTGCTTTGCTGATACGTAATTTGAACTTCTCTGATTTTCCCCAGGAAGCCTAAATCATTATCTTTCCCCTTGAGATCATTATTTTACTAGGAAAAAAAAAAGCAGGCAAGTAATTAAAAAAAGAAAATCCCTAAACAACACCACCAAAAACCTTTTCCTTTTTTCCTTGGTATCTACATTAAGCCCTAAGATGCTCCTCTTTAGAAAAGATGCTACAGCTGACAGCGTTCAGAGGCTCAGACATCTCCTTTTCCAGTGCAGTATGACGTAGAGAGCAGAAGACATTTGCACACTCTGTGCTCTGCACTGATTTCATCCATCAACACTCACCAGCCAAACATTTCATGCTACTAGCCCCATTGGTAAGGACTGTCAGCATCTCCATCATTTCTCTACTGTACACAGGTCTGCAGTGCACAGGTGTGACTACTCTGAATTTGTATTAATTTGCCTTACTTGTTTGTCCCTAGGGAGTGAAGCACAGTCTCTCTACCTTTCATATTGAATACAGTAGATGTGGGGCTTGATGTACTGTGGAAATTCACCACCTTTTTGCTTTAAACTGTACTCTCATTCCTCCAAGTTTCTCTCCCTCATTGCATGGCAGAAAGCCACCCCAACATACCTGAAGCCAATGCAGTGATACACACTTAAAAACATTTGAAGAGCCAGGGATTGAAGTGTTAACTCCGAAATCCAGTAATGGCAATGGAAATATCCTCATCTAACAGATTAAGATGATTTGTTGCTAAACATTTGTACACAAAAATCCAGGTTAGCCCCTTATCATCACAAATCACCAGTAGGGTGATTATTACAGTGGGGACAACTGCTCCCTACAGCTGCCAGAAATTATGTTTTTCTACCACAGTACTCCTCCTTCAAAGACTAGGAATTAAATATTTAGACAGAGAAATCATTGCTGATAAGATTTGATAACAAGGCATCAATGGCTTATGTCAAGCACATACTGCAGCCCCAGGGCAGGATGGGAGGGAGGATACAGTCTCAGGATGGAGGGGGGACCAGAACAGGGGGTATTCAAAAGCTTCACATTTTAGACTGTAGAGCACTTGCTCAAAAGGGTTGAATCCCATGGGTTTATCTAACATACTGGAAAACTGGACCCAGCCTGGATCACCTTGATTTACAAGTACAACCTCCAGTACCAGTGGTAAACAAATTGTTTAGTTCAGCATGTATCATACACCCCACAATGTTTCAAGCTAAAACAAGTTTCAGAACATTATACAAACTTGAGACTTTATTTCAACTAAGGAAGCAGAACTATAAAACAGAAAAATAGCCATATACAGTCAGATCAGAGTTGGATATATAGGGAGGAGGCACAGAAAAAGTATATATAGTATATACACATCCATATGTTACAGCTGTATGTAACAGCTATCAACAGACTTGTTATCCCACGAGTGTCTAATCCCGTTCTGAAGCCCCTTACATTCCTGCAGTATATGTGTACAGTATGGCTTCAGAGTACAGCATGTGGATGTCTGCTTTTTCAGTCCTACTACTCATGGCTTTGATCCATAGGTGGTTATTTTTAGGAGCTCTGAACAAGCTACTGCAGCTAACAGTGAGAATACTTTCTGGAGTCATCTTGTCTCCTTAGATCTTTTTTGGTATAGAGCAACAGTGAGCAGCACATTAGCTGAGAATACTTCAGACTTTTCCTATGTTGATTCACATTGAATAGGGTGCCTCACTGTACAGCAGCTGACAGTACACAACAGAGGTGTTGTCACACACCACCTATCCACTATGCATGGTCAAGGAGCCATACAGAAGCCACTGCTCAGCCACAGCCACCTTTCCTGTAACTGTGTCTACAGCATTGCCACAAAAGAAGACAACAATATTGCTCTGGATCAGACCAGCAAGCCGAAGCAGCCATATCATGTAATTCACTAAGCAAGAGAAGTGGGGTTAAAAACTGACATTGCCTGACTTCTCAGTGTTTGACTCTTGCTTAAATGCAGCATTTTGCATTACTGCCAGGCTGGGAACATTGCTTCCTCTCATGGCTACCCAGCATTATCCATTGTAAGATTCCTTCAGTTGGCTGTAACTTTGCCAAAACACTACTGTTCTGCACAGGGTTGCCTCTGTCTTGCAGCCTGGCCAGCTCACTCTGGGCAGCAAGGGCTGCCTTGTCTGGGATGGATCTGCCACTCCAACCTGGTCTTGATGGCTGCCCAAGTTTTCCTGTTCTAAGAGTCTGACTGTGTTGCCTAGGGAGGGGAGCTGGAGAAGGGAAAGCATCTCTGTAACTCCTCTTTCTGAGATGGTAACTTGAGCAGGAGATAGAGCCTTCTCACCTGCCACTTCCTCTGAATTAGCTTTCAGGTATTTCCTGTTGTCTTCTAAAGCACTACCTTTTTCTTCAGCACTTTCCTTGACAGCCCTTCCCCCAGACTGACCCTTAAGGTCAGTGGCTAATTCCCAGTCTGGGAAATCTGGGAGATCTACCTGACATTTGTCCCACTCCATCCGGGACCTGACAAAACAGATCTAAGATTGCTGGCTGGACCTGCAGGACCTCCTACAATACTTAAAATAATTAGGCTTCCTAATTTTGCTGTAATGACCTTGCACATGACAGTGGGTTTGCTGGCTGGACACCAAACTGTGTTCTATAGCTGGACTAACTCTACCTTCAAGGAGAATCGAGTTGACAGTCCTTTTGAACACTGGGATCAAGCTTACATTACCATTAAGTGCAAAATTTCCATCTAACTATAAAGCTCAATGTTATCATATTCTATATTTTCAAGCAGTCATAAAAAGACAGAGGAATAATCCTTGCAATTACTGGTCTGAGCCAGGCCCCTCTTCCAAGCAAGTATATAAGTAATAGGAAGGGAACTAGCTGTCGATCAACAGGAAGAAGATAAACAATGGATTTCAGAGACAGTGTTGGGTTTATAAAGGTCAAAGTATTTCAAACCAAATGGACTGGGTTGCTACAAAGAGACTGTAAAACAAGCGAAGTGCAGCAGAGGCAACATGCTTGGATTTTGTTACAATACCATATCCTATGGCTCCTGAATTCCTTTGTGAAGTAACTCAAGCTGTGTGGAGCACAAACACTGCCAGAAGAACTAAAAACCCGGGAAGTCTTCTCAAAAAGTCTTCTCATTATCACAGTATGCAGTATACAAACTTGGGAAGGGATATGCTACAGCCAGCAGCAGAGTAGGAGGCTCAGAGAGAGGAGGTCATTTCTGCTCTGAACTGGAATGTGCTGTAGCTCCCCATATGCAAAAAGGTAAAGATGACAACTTCTTATTTCTGTCTTGCCTAACATGGCAGAGGTTCCTCAACAATTAATGCTGGCTCTGAGCTACCAAATCATTTAGGCATGACTGAGTTAAATCAGGCATGGACACAATCACAGTTCTGTCAAGTCAGTGAAAGTATACAATAGAAAGTTTACATCAACTTTACACCATCTGCAAGAGAAAAAATACCTAATTCAACATAATATTGGAATTATATAAGCAGACCATACTTGAGTCAAAATAAAGCTTGCTGCTTTGCAGTCTGGGGCAACACTTCTTTTTTCTTTTTAATAAACTGGAAACATCAAAATGAATTTATATCAGAACAATACTTTGCATCATATGGCTACATCTTTGGTACTAGCAGTTCTAAAATAATGTTAAATTCTTGAAACAGCCTCAGACTGTCAAATCTTCAGCACGTGTTAAATCTCTCATCACAATACACAGAGTATGAGGCTCCAGTCTCAGCTATGCTTCAGGTCTTGTATCTAGATTTTTGTTTGTATCAAATCCACTCCATTTAGAGGCATACAACATTTCTCTCTCCCTAGAGAATGTTTTATTCTCCCCCCTTGTAGTGTTTTACTTAGCATTCAGGTAATATATTCATAACGATCTGTGAGTAGAAAAGTGCGAGAGCATGTGAAGATAGTAGAAGTGTTGCAAACTTCAGTAACAGAAGTAAAGAATCCTAGATAGGTTACAAAAAAAAAAAAAATAACCATAGGAGATTAAAAACAATGTATTATGTAAAAGATGTGTACGTTATGGGAAATATGAATCCTGGCAACAATGAGAATTGACAGGGAATGGCTGATTATGAAGGAATTTGTATGCCCTAAAAACAGCAAAGAAAGCATGGTTTGGGCTGCAAAATTATCACATCATCAGTCCTCTTCCAACACATTAGATGGTTCTGTGAACTTACATGTGGTCCTACAGTTACTTGCTATACACCCAGCTGAACACCTTTTCAGCTTCATAGTCAGGATGCTTTCCTTGCCACTCTGGTCTGAATTAAGTGATTTTACTAAAGCGGTATAAAGCCTAACTTCTGTGAAAAGCAGATTTCTGTCAAAGTTTTAGTTTTCAACAAAATTAATAGGTGACTAAAATCAGAGATCTACCTATGAAAAAACAAGGTTACAGTAAAATTAGTACTGGCTGTTCTGTTACCATACAGCCTATAGGCAGGCTAAGGTGAACAGTTTGTCAAGGCTATCACAATTACACATGTTACTCAGAACCAGTTCTACCCCTTCTTCCTGCACATATAACATAAAGGGTTTATTTTATAAACGACTTCTTTTGAGTGTGCTGAGTTGCTATTCAACCAGGCGGGTAGTTCTGGAGTTGTCACCAGTAAGTATAAACCTTACCGTCCTGCACTGGCACACATTTCTTAATGTCATTTTACATTTCTCTGAGATTTACTGTAAATTTATCCATTTATATTGTAAGACAGTGTCTTCTGCACTGGAATCTGATAACTGAATCTCAGCATTAACGTCTACCACGCTATCCAGGAATAACCCAGTGAATATTATGCATATCTCAAACTATGAAGAATATACAATAGGAAAAATTCAGGTTGACTCTCATCCTGAACAGTGCTGCTAAGTCAGGAAAAAAAATCCAAAGCTGTCCAAAAGCCAACAACCTGGAGGACAAAAAGCCAAAGCTGTAAGGAAAGAGGGCTAGCCCTTTCATGAGTCTGCTAGGACTTTTAATTACTGCAAGATCTGTCCTGTCATAAGCAACTGGGGTGGCATTTTGTGCTTATATGGGAAAACACAAAACAGAACAATAATGATTCTTTCCCCCTAACTCTCTGCTTTCCCCCACCTCCCATCTGCTCCCTGCCTGCAGGGAACCCTTGCTAGAAGCCACAACAACAGTTGTTCATCTCTGTAGCCTCTCCAGATGGATTGGTGTTATTAGCAGTGAGGCACACAGACTTCCTAATCAACTGAATTAAAACCGTTCATTACAACATATATGCACCACTTGCATGTTTATGACAAAAATGAACCTCAAAGGCTCTATTCCTACAATATTAACAAATCAATGTGGTGCAACAAACAAATCTGCTTTTCCTGGTAAAAGCAAGATTGTCTCTTGAGTCATAGTTAAAGAGACCGACTCACCTTCTCACTGCTGGCTTAAGATTAAAACTACTCTGGCCATATTCTTGCAGCCTTACTTCATCTACACACCTCATTGCTTGTAAGTGGATTCTGCTCTCCTAATATCCTTGTATGGTAGGGAGCA
>VYZX01023857.1:0-16894 GCA_013401335.1 Brachypteracias leptosomus | reverse complement strand
AGTCTCCCAAGGGAAGTAGTGGATTCCCTTATATTAGAGAGTTTTAAGACTCAGCTTGACAGGGTGCTGAGCCATCTCATTTAAACTGTATTTTTCTATCTTGAAAGGTTGGACTAGATGATCCTTGAGGTCCCTTCCAAGCTGGCATTCTATGAGTTTATGATATGATTCTATGATTAATCTCAGGATTAAGAAGAATAAGCTGCTGAGTCTATTTATCTGGCTTCATGACATTGCAGCCCTGGTTTAACTCACCATCCTTGTGATCTAAATAACTTCTACCCACTTTTGAGAAGTACGCAGAATTGTAATCACACACAAATTCTACATTCTCTGTTCTGCATCTCTACTGTGGTCTTGCATCTGTATTTTCCTTACTATACTATCCATCACCAATTTCTGGATACCAAAAATCAACTTCTCTTGGACAAAGAGAATGGAAACTAATACTTACTGCCTATTACTGATCTCTGATGTTCAAATCAATTAGAGGTAATCCTACGTCTGATTTTCTGGATACAACCTCATGAAAGATTTCAGAACCTCATAGAGACTCCCATGTTAAGTAGACTAGCCTACTTCCAAAACTAACCTACTTCGAGAAGGAGGGATCTTTGAAAGAACTAATCTACTCTGCTTTTCAGGTTGATTCTCTATAGAGACCTGAACCCACAATTTCAATAGCACTGCCAGTCGTATCTGGTCCAAGGAGTGGTATCTTGAGTTGAACAGCAGTACAAAGCACAATCACATCATCAGGCTGGCTCTGACAGAAGTTTTCCATGTTTTTTAACTTCAAAGCAAGACCACTAATATCAGTCTGCAGCAGCAGTTCTAGAGAAACTATGCTAGTTTTTGTTAGTTATGGAAAAGATATTTTAAAACAAGAAGCTGCTGGCTCGGCTCACCCTCATAAGGACAATCAGAATGGCAGCCTAGAGTCCAAATTCACTTTTTATAAACCAGAAAAAAATCTTTACAGTTGGCTGCAGCCAGGACTTCATTTACTGCTGGCTTCTGGCAAGCATTTTCTACTCATCCCATTTCCACCCCTTGCATTTCTTTCCTCAGAAAGGAGAAAAATAAAACTTGGCAAACCCTCAGCTAACATGCAACATGATGCATCTCCTGCACCTACTACAGTTACCTGGAAGGACCGTCAGTGCTTGTAAAGAAGTAACATGTGATAACTTTTTGGTTTGCAATATTTTCACATAAGAAATGTCCTATTTGTCTTAGTAGCTTGAGCTCAGACCATTTTAGAAGGGACCTGTTTATTACCCTCATTAATGAAAGGGGAAATGAAGCAGTTTGGACTTCATCACCCAGTAGAGAACAGTACTTTGTCATCCAACAATAGAGAAATGCTTTGGAGTCCTCTCTTTGCTCAGAGACTAGTATCTTCACCAGTTTTTAACACTCCTTGACACCGCTTGGCTGACTTTTGCCTTTCAATAAAAAGATGTGGAAGTCACAAATGCAATAACAGCATTTTTCTATGGAAACTTTAGTGAATATTTCACTGAAATGAAAACTGTGTAAGTCCACACCCATAAAATGTGATTAAAATCCATAAACAAACATGTCTGGTGCTATAGGTTATCCAGGACATCTACAAGGGGATGATAGACAGGACATATGGCAGTCCCGTGCCTTTCTGGACTAACATCTGAATGCCAGGCAGTGTGTCTTGAGGCATCCAAAAAGGCAAAGCACATACATATTTAACTAACTGCTTTGAGATCATGACATCTGACTTATATATCAAGGATGCTATGAAAGGAAAAGGACATAAAATAAAATCTCATGTCAGTGCTTAAATACAGCCCACGACTTATGTCTACAGTATTGTGTTTTGTATAGTGAATGTTTGCCAAGAATTACCTCTGAAAAAAGACAGTAATTGTCATAACTAAGATAGCTCTAGGCAAAGTCTGACTTTACAATGAGACCCACTGCAAATGTACTGCCTCAGGGTTTTATTTTAGAGTTGGTTTTGTTGTTGTTGTTTTAATTATTAAGTATCTTTTGTACAATACTGGGAGAAAAATCAAGTTAGGAAATGCCAGTGTGTGGGTTACCCATACAATCTTAAATCTTCTTCTTCATTTTACAATAAAATCTTTAATTACACGACCATGGAACATTAATGTCACAAATTCCTTGCCTCATTGAAGAAAGATTGCATATAACAAACAAGCAGGACAAGGTTCTTCTCATATTCTCAAGACAGTAGCTGATATGCTTTATTTAAAATGTTGGGTTAGAAACTGGACTTGCTTTATCATACCTATTTTCAGTCACATTGGACATGACTGACCCAAAAAACAGGTACCAGAGTAGAACTGGAATATTTGAGAACCTAAATTCTCATGTCTCCTGACTGTGGCTCTTGAGTTTGAATCTAATAACTGTTTTCTTCTTCAGTTCTTTTTTTAGTAAAAAAAACAAAGCAAGAGTAGCAAAGTCACTGCTAAAATCATGCAAGAATGGTGTGTCACTGAATAATCGAGTTAATCTAATAGTCTAAACCACAATTTTTTTAAAGTATCTACTTAGTAAGATTTGGAAATTGATCTGCTTTAATGACAAATTAAAGCCTAAAAGCCCTTTCATGTGAAGCTGGTATTATTAAGAAACCTCTTCACACACAGCAATGTAATCTTAATTACAACAGTTTTTCTCACAAGTAATAAAACCGGATTTCTGTTGAATGTGGTTCTTTTAGACCATTAAGCTAGCATTAGGCATGCACATGCATTCTCTCATTATCATCTTGTGCATCTTTGCCATCATGTCTATATCCACTAACTATTTTGGGGCTTTATATAGGCTACAAAGCTTGGTAAGGCAGACATTAGCCTTCTGTCTTATGATTGTACAGAAATCAGCCTAAAGGATGGAGGACTTGGTTTGTGAGACACCATCATGAATAATAGAAAAATCTCCTTCATCAAAGTCCGTACAGAAATTCATTTGTAACAGACCCTTCTTCAAAAAAATACTTGAGTAGGAGGCATCAATATTTGATTTTGCTCTGAGTTTAAGTCTGACTGTTCTGCCCAGCAAAGCCTTCAAGAGGAATTGTTCAGCAAATATCTATTGCTTTCCAATGGAACACCTCAACTGTTGCTTCTGCCTGTACTCTAAAAGACAAATTATGAGGTGCATCTAAAAGAACTGCAAAACTATGAAGGACTAATTAGTGCGTAAGTACCAACCACAGCTACAAGAACTGGAAAAGAAATTCATATAAAGGGTTTGTATTAATCCATTCTAGATAAAAGCAGGTGTAGTGATCATATTGGAAGTGATGGTATTTGACTTGTACAAAGCACAAGAAGACCTTTGTTGTGATACTGCCAGTTCTGTCATGGGAAGAGCTGCTTATCTGCTGAGACCAAAGTCTTCTGTGAGAGATTGGCTTCCCTAATTAGATGTGCTTAATTTACTCTCAATGTACTCTTTGTCTGTAAGAAATGGCCCATCCATCCAGAAAAACTGTTTCTGTTGTGTGGAGTAAAATTCAACCGAATTTATAATAGGAGATGTTCTGCATCAGTTGTCCAGTTAAAGATGAACCAAAGAACTGCATTGTTTGCCAAGACCTGAGTTCAAGGAGCCTGTGTCCCCCAGACAATTGTTGATGGTGTTTTAACAACCAAGCAGAGTGGGAAGCTGTATCCTTTGTTATTTTTCAGGGCATAAGCTGTGCAAATATGTGTCCAGTGGTGCTATTTGCATCATTTGTGTATGCGCAAAACTGGAGGACAAGTCCATGGTCCTTCCTGCCCTCAGAACTAAAATGTAGCTCCTGGACTATCTTATCTATATGAAATAGCTACACGTGTTATCAGCACTAGCTGTGCTGCAGAGGGACTTAGTCATTGGCACCTCTAAGAGATAAAAGCAAGTTTCCAATTACTGGTTGTAAGGTACTAGAGCTCTCATCTATGCTTATGTGTAATATTGTTTCTTTCAGATATCTAAAAACAAATGCTCCAGAATTCTCTTTCCTTATTCCTCTTCCACTAATCTAATGCTACTATATAGGCTGAGGTTTATCTGAACTCCTGGTTAGAATTTTTACAGGGGAAATATATCAGGTATGAATAAGCCATCATGTAATATCATTCCTGGGAAAAGAGCAAATCTTCTTAGAGATTCTGTACCTGTAAAATTACATTTTACCACTTGTAAACCCAAGGTTTTGACTGGTGAGGTTCAGAAGAATCACATCTACCTTCTTTATGACATGTCTTTATCTGAGTTTGCAGTCACATTAGACCAATACACCTTTCTCAGCAGGAACCTATCTCTACTTCTGGCTATGTTCTCAAATTCAATTTAGAAGTGATGATTTGGACCATTTTCTCTGGCTGATACTTCACATTTGTCTTTCAACCACCTTCCTGTCTAGGTAGCATTACAGTGATCTATCTTCCTTAAGCATTTTCAGGGGTGATTCCAGAGCCTTGGGTGTGGAATGTCGGTACCTGTGTGCCTCTCCTGAGGAGACTGAGCAGGAGAGAGCAAGTTATCTGTATATTTCTCCTGTTGGCCCATTCCAAAGCTGAAGTGTAGAACAGTCAAGATGTTTTCACCTCACTGCCTGTCCCCATGAAAGCATGCTGGTAGTTAGAGACTGATTTTGAACAGAGCTCATGTGCAAAGATATATTTTAATGTATGTCCTTTCCTCAGTGCACATGATCCATATGACTCAGCACTTACACAATATTGATTTGGTACACCAATTGTTTTGATTTGAGGTTCACTCAATTCTGATGAAAGCCACAATAAAACCCTTATGGCATGAATCCATAGAGAGAATGACTGCTATGAACTAAACCAGAGACGAGATGAACAATTAATGAGTAGTTGCAAGATGAAAACTCCCATTCACAGTTGGCCTGTTCCCCATTAATTTCACATAGAAACAAGTCTGTCTTCTTCTTGACTCCCTTTTGCGTATTGTTCTTCTGCTCTTTCTCCTGCAAGTTAAAGCATCTTCTAGGAATGTCACACTTGATTATTAAACCTCACGGAAGTTTAAATTGAAAAACCCTGGTCTAGTCAAAAATTTTATTATGCAGTTTATTGCACAGTCATTATAAATTATCTAAATTAAAAATGTGCTAGACTTCAAGATGATTAGATATTTTGTGTGTTTCTTCTGTTACTTACATTGGTCAAGGAATAATTAATATAGGCTCCAATACCCTCCTTGATGTCAATAAGATATAATGAGGTTGTTTCTATGCATCTGATTTACTTATTCATTTTTGACAACATCTCTGATTATAAAAAAAGAAAAAATCCTGTCACATTATGAAACAGTAAGACAAGGTCTTTAATCTGCACCTGATATCAAATCATTTTTCAGAGTCATTGTTTGACATTTTCTCTCTCCCTTGTGAATGTTATTTCCAAGAACTTGTTCTTTCCCAATAAAAAAACCATATACACTGAGAGTACATTTTAAATGCCAAATATACTGTTAAGCATGCATCTTAGTGATCTGCAATACATCCAAGAAGTTTAGAGTAGTCCAGAAGTCTCCTCACTAAACTAGCTGAGTTAAGTATACTAGGGAAAACATATTTTCCTATTACATATATGGAATATGTTTCCATTACTTGCATGACTGGAGTGCTGCAATCAATGGCTGACAACTTTTCAGAAGGGACAGGCAAGGAAGAAGAGGTGATGAGTGGCCCTCTATGTTAGGGAGGGTTAAGAATGTCTACAACATAATGATGGTGATAAGTGGGTTGAGTCTTTATGGGTGAGAATCAGGAGGAAGGCCAATAAGGCAGGTGTCATAGTGGAAGTCTGTTATAGACCACCTGACCAGGATAAAGAGGCAGATGAAATACTCTATAAGCAGTTGAGAGAGGTTTCATGATCGCTACCCCTTGTTCTTATGGGGGACTTCAATTTCCCAGATGTCTGCTAGAAATATAATACAGCAGAGAGGGATCAGTCCCAGAGGTTCCTGGACTGTGTGGAAGATAACTTCCTGACACAGATGGTGAGGAAGTCAACTAGAGAAGATGCCCTTCTGGATCTGCTGCTTGTAAACAGAGACGGACTTATGGGGGATGTAAAGGTTGGAGACCATCTTGGGCATAGCGATCATGAAATGATAGATGTTTTTGATGCTTGGAGAAGTAAGGAGGGGAAGTCATCAGAAATGCCACCTTGGACTTCTGGAGGGCAGACTTTAACCAGAAATGGTGGACATTCTTCAAGAAGGAAGTCTTAAAGGCACAGGATCAGGCTGTCCCCATGTCCCGAAAGATGAGCTGGCAGGGAAGAAGACGAGCCTGGCTGAACAGAGAGCTTTGGCTGGAACTCAGAAACAAAAAGAGAGTTTATGGCGTTTAGAAAAGGGGCAGTCCACTCATGAGAACTGCAAAGATGTAGTGAAGCTATGCAGGGAGATAATTAGAAAGGCCAAAACCCAACTATAACTCAACCTGGCTACTGCTGTTAAAGACAATAAAAAATGTTTTTGTGCATATGTTAACAACAAAAAGAAGACTAGGGAAAAGCTTCATCCTTTATTGAATGGAGGGGCAAACATAGTGACCAAGGGTGAGGAACAGAATGAGACCTCCATAACTAAACAGGAAATGGTTAGTGACCTGCTACATCACTTAGACATCCACAAGNTGAGTTAAGTATACTAGGGAAAACATAGTTTCCTATTACATATATGGAATATGTTTCCATTACTTGCATGACTGGAGTGCTGCAATCAATGGCTGACAACTTTTCAGAAGGGACAGGCAAGGAAGAAGAGGTGATGAGTGGCCCTCTATGTTAGGGAGGGTTAAGAATGTCTACAACATAATGATGGTGATAAGTGGGTTGAGTCTTTATGGGTGAGAATCAGGAGGAAGGCCAATAAGGCAGGTGTCATAGTGGAAGTCTGTTATAGACCACCTGACCAGGATAAAGAGGCAGATGAAATACTCTATAAGCAGTTGAGAGAGGTTTCATGATCGCTACCCCTTGTTCTTATGGGGGACTTCAATTTCCCAGATGTCTGCTAGAAATATAATACAGCAGAGAGGGATCAGTCCCAGAGGTTCCTGGACTGTGTGGAAGATAACTTCCTGACACAGATGGTGAGGAAGTCAACTAGAGAAGATGCCCTTCTGGATCTGCTGCTTGTAAACAGAGACGGACTTATGGGGGATGTAAAGGTTGGAGACCATCTTGGGCATAGCGATCATGAAATGATAGATGTTTTTGATGCTTGGAGAAGTAAGGAGGGGAAGTCATCAGAAATGCCACCTTGGACTTCTGGAGGGCAGACTTTAACCAGAAATGGTGGACATTCTTCAAGAAGGAAGTCTTAAAGGCACAGGATCAGGCTGTCCCCATGTCCCGAAAGATGAGCTGGCAGGGAAGAAGACGAGCCTGGCTGAACAGAGAGCTTTGGCTGGAACTCAGAAACAAAAAGAGAGTTTATGGCGTTTAGAAAAGGGGCAGTCCACTCATGAGAACTGCAAAGATGTAGTGAAGCTATGCAGGGAGATAATTAGAAAGGCCAAAACCCAACTATAACTCAACCTGGCTACTGCTGTTAAAGACAATAAAAAATGTTTTTGTGCATATGTTAACAACAAAAAGAAGACTAGGGAAAAGCTTCATCCTTTATTGAATGGAGGGGCAAACATAGTGACCAAGGGTGAGGAACAGAATGAGACCTCCATAACTAAACAGGAAATGGTTAGTGACCTGCTACATCACTTAGACATACACAAGTATATGGGGCTGGATGAGTTAAACCCAAGAATACTGAAGTAGTCGGCAGATGTGCTCACCAAGCCACTTTCCATTATTTATCAACAGTCCTGGCTACCCAGGGAAATCCCAGCGGACTGGAGGTTAGCAAATGTGACACCCATCTACAAGAAGGGTCAAAAGGAGGATCCAGGGAATTACAGACCTGTCAACCTGACCTCTGTGCTGTGGAAGGTTATAGAGCAAATAATCTTGCATTTCATTATGCACCACATACAGCACAATCAGGCGATCAGGCCCAGTCAGTGTGGGTTCATGAAAGGCAGGTCCNTGTGTGGAAGATAACTTCCTGACACAGATGGTGAGGAAGTCAACTAGAGAAGATGCCCTTCTGGATCTGCTGCTTGTAAACAGAGACGGACTTATGGGGGATGTAAAGGTTGGAGACCATCTTGGGCATAGCGATCATGAAATGATAGATGTTTTTGATGCTTGGAGAAGTAAGGAGGGGAAGTCATCAGAAATGCCACCTTGGACTTCTGGAGGGCAGACTTTAACCAGAAATGGTGGACATTCTTCAAGAAGGAAGTCTTAAAGGCACAGGATCAGGCTGTCCCCATGTCCCGAAAGATGAGCTGGCAGGGAAGAAGACGAGCCTGGCTGAACAGAGAGCTTTGGCTGGAACTCAGAAACAAAAAGAGAGTTTATGGCGTTTAGAAAAGGGGCAGTCCACTCATGAGAACTGCAAAGATGTAGTGAAGCTATGCAGGGAGATAATTAGAAAGGCCAAAACCCAACTATAACTCAACCTGGCTACTGCTGTTAAAGACAATAAAAAATGTTTTTGTGCATATGTTAACAACAAAAAGAAGACTAGGGAAAAGCTTCATCCTTTATTGAATGGAGGGGCAAACATAGTGACCAAGGGTGAGGAACAGAATGAGACCTCCATAACTAAACAGGAAATGGTTAGTGACCTGCTACATCACTTAGACATACACAAGTATATGGGGCTGGATGAGTTAAACCCAAGAATACTGAAGTAGTCGGCAGATGTGCTCACCAAGCCACTTTCCATTATTTATCAACAGTCCTGGCTACCCAGGGAAATCCCAGCGGACTGGAGGTTAGCAAATGTGACACCCATCTACAAGAAGGGTCAAAAGGAGGATCCAGGGAATTACAGACCTGTCAACCTGACCTCTGTGCTGTGGAAGGTTATAGAGCAAATAATCTTGCATTTCATTATGCACCACATACAGCACAATCAGGCGATCAGGCCCAGTCAGTGTGGGTTCATGAAAGGCAGGTCCTGCTTGACTAACCTGATCTTCCTTTATAACAGGATGACCTATCTAGTGGATGAGGGAAAGGCTGTGGATGTTGTCTACCTGGACAGTAAAGCTTTCAACACTGTTTTCCACAGCATTCTCATGAAAAAAATGGGTGTTCATGGCTTAGACAGGCATACTTTCTGCTGGGTAAAACATTGGCTGGATGGCTGGACCCAAAGACTGGTGGTGAATGGAGTTAAATCCATGTGGTAGCTGGACACAAGTAGTGTTCCTCAGGGCTCAGTATTGGTGCCACTTCTGTTCAGTATCTTTATCAATGATCTTGACAAGGAGATAGACTGTACCCTCACTAAGTCTGCAGACAACAACAAGTTGGGTGGGTGTGTTGATCTGCTTGAGGGTAGGGAGGCTCTACAGAGGGACCTGGACAGACTGGATCTATGGGCCAAGGCCAATGATATGGCTTCAACAAGGCAAAGTGCTGAGTCCTGTACTTGGGCCACAACAGCCCCATGCAATGCTACAGGCTTGGGGAGGAGTAGCTGGAAAGCTGCCCAGCAGAAAGGAATCTGGGGATACTGATCAACAGCCGTGTGCCCAGGTGGCCAAGAAGGCCAGTGATGTCCTGGCCTGTATCAGGAATAGTGTGTCCAGCAAGAGTAGGAAAGTGATCGTGCCCCTGTATGTGGCACTGGTGATGCCACATCTCGAGTACTGTGTTCAGTTTTGAGCATCTCAACATCAAGATTCTGGAGCACATCCAAAGAAGGGCAATGAAGCTAGTGAAGGGTCTAGAGAACAAGTCTTGTGAGGAGTGGCTGAGGGAACTGGGGCTGTTTGGTCTGAAGAAAAGGAGGCTCAGGGGACACCTTATTACTCTCTACCAGAAAGGAGGTTGAAGTACTGGTCTTTTTTTGCAAGTAACAAGTGATAGAACAAAAGAGAATGGCCTCAAGGTGCAACAGGGAAGGTTTAGGTTGGATATCAGGAAGAATATATTTACTGAAAGAGTTGTCAAGCTGGAACAGGTTGTTCAGGGAATTGTTGAATCACCATCCCTGAAGGTGTTTTAAAGTTTTGTAGAAATGGTGTTTAGGGACATAGTTTAGCAGTGGACTTTAGGTAGAGTTAGGTTAATGGTTGAACATGATGATCTTAAAGGTCTTTTCCAACCTAAACTATTCTATGATTCTATACATATTTCTGCTTATTATGTACAAATGGCAAATGACATTATAACTTTAATGTTAAAAATTAATACGGAATCAGACCCATTCATACAAGTAGATGATCTGTGAGCCCTTTGTTATGGCTACAATCCTAACCATGTTCTCACAAGCACGAAAGTAATTTTTTCCTATCTGTGTTTACCTGAGCTGATTATGAGATCAGAATTGGAACATAGTAGATCATAATTAGAACATACAGAGTATGTGATGCAACATATCACAATAGCTATGAATTAGCTTCAAAACTGAGGTTGACTGCACCTAGAAGAACGATGTATGTGGGCCTGCCATCAGAGTGGATGTCCAGGTCCTTCATAACTCAAAGACACATTCAAATGAGAGCAGTGTCTCAGTGCAGCGTCAGCAGCTCTTGGTGTGCTTGTTCTTGTTTCTTGTTCTATGCTTGTTTCTTGTTCTTTTGCAAGAAGCAGTCCACCAGTCTGTGGGAATACTTGAGATGAAATCTTGCTAATCTGATGTTGACTTTGAAGTTTATGTGCAAATCCAGGATTACACCAGCCCCTTGTCCTGGTTTCAGTTAAACCACAACACCCCCAAAAATTATATTTCTAAAGACACAAGGAAATTACATAGATTTCAATTTTGGCCCTAGCTCAATTAAAATGGAAAAGTCTACATACTGTTCTTTTGCAGAAAATCTGTTTTGGCTGTCAAAATATGAGAGCAAAAACATTCTTGCCCTGAGGATAACACATGACAATATGAGCACTTCTATCCAAAATTTCCCCATTTACACACTGTGTAACTGTAATCCTTATGTGTAAGTGCTGATATTCAGAAATACTGCACCTCCATGTATTCAAAAGTAAAACTGCACTCCCACAGCTTGCTTCTCTATTTCATTCTCTTCCCATCCTTCTCACAGCATGAAAGCAGCTCTAGAGAGTGCCTCACTGTCAAATTCTAAGAGTAACGTAAAAGAAGTAAAACAGGCCAAAAAATATTGTCACATCTGCCATAGATTCTCTTCTTTTTTATCTTCTCTTCTCCTCTCCCTTCTCTTCTCTTCTCTTCTCTTCTCTTCTCTTCTCTTCTCTTCTCTTCTCTTCTCTTCCCTTCCCTTCCCTTCCCTTCCCTTCCCTTCCCTTCTTTTCCCTTCTCCTCTCCTCTCTTCTTCTTTTCCCTTCCCTTACGATAACTTATAGCATATGACATCCTTCTGACATTCTTTTCCTTTGTAACACATATTGCTCAGTCAAGTCCTAACTTCGTATTGAAGGATGACAGAGCACTCATCTTCTCCACTCAAATGATAAAAAGCAACATGTTGCTTTTCTAACAAACTTCTCTTTAAGTGCTTGAACTCACTTGCAGTTAACCAATATTAAGCCTAGCAAAAGAGAGAGGAGGGAAGGCTGTTGGTATCTCACTTAACTTGGAACTTTTCTGTGCTGAAGAGACACTGCTCTGTGAGTAATCATCCTTGTTTAAATAAAATGACCTTTTTAAATTTAATTTAAAACTCTTTATTGTCTCAGGTAAAGAAAATCGAATGGAACTGCTGCAGCTCAGAGGAGTTCATC
The DNA here is from genome assembly GCA_013401335.1 of Brachypteracias leptosomus. Classification (NCBI taxonomy): domain Eukaryota; kingdom Metazoa; phylum Chordata; class Aves; order Coraciiformes; family Brachypteraciidae; genus Brachypteracias; species Brachypteracias leptosomus. The sequence goes on along the minus strand of VYZX01023857.1, from coordinate 5,069 downwards.
ACATCATCAGGGCATTAATTTCCTAGATGACTGCATCTTGAAATTACATTAAAAACTTAATTTCAGAAGTTTTAAAAATAGGAATGGACTTCAGTAGGACCATTGAGAAAAGACTTTATTACAGCAAAGAATTTATAAAAGTGTGTACCATTGTCTTCCAAGCTGAACGCCTCTCTAAAAGATGCAGCTGTGGTACATATCTAACCACTGACATCTGGGTAAGCTATTAAATGGGAATACTTTTTCTTTCACAGCAGATCATGAGCTTTTACAAATCAGATGCAGATAAAATTCCCAAGAAACTGGCCTCCAACATCTGTATTCTTCTGTGGATTGTGCCTAGTATAATATTCTGGAACACATGAACAGAGAGACACATAATTCCCTTATATATTTCAGGGCATGTCTGTTGTTTTGTTTCTTTTTCTCAAAAGTGACTATAATATAAATTATTTTTATATTTATTACAGTTCTTAGTAGTGCAGCTGAGTAATGTTCACTGTTCTCTAATCTTAAACTTGTTTTTTCATAAGGATGAAAAAGCTAAACAATACTTCAGCTAATAACAACTTATTTACATTAATAAACTGCAGCTAGCCCCAGCTATTTGTCTTAGGTAGATTTCATCAGACATTTGACATTGGTTAAATACAAAATATTTGGTTTCATACTCTGATTTCAGTGTAAAAATTTAATGGACACTGAAATATAGCAAACTGAACTAAACTACATAATTGTTGTCTTCTTAAGTTTCAAGAGTAACTACTTTCAGGAAAAATGATTAGATAAAATTTATTCCACTATCTCACTGAATTTCTCAGTTCTTTGAACCATTTATTCTTTTCCTACCTTCTTACTATTTTCTCATGAAAAGGAAAAATAAATAGTGCTGGTTCCGCTCCTGAATCATGAACTCTGCCATGAAAAAAGACATGTGCCACTGCAAATTCAATGCTTTCTCTTTGGAAGTTGTCTCATTTGCCTCTCCAGGAACATATTTAATATATCTAAATAGCAAATTGAAACAATGACTTCAGAGAATGTACTTGCTGCATCAGTGAGTATGGTTAACTAATTCTCATCATATCAGATCTTTCTTCCATCTGTAAATAGCACAACAGGCTTCATGTCTGTCTCTGTTTGCATACATGGTTAGGAGGTCTGATGCTTCCCAGATGCCCCATAGTCCCTTCACAGTACAGATGCATACATATTTTTGATAGAGAAATCTCAACCTTGGTACATGGTACCAATGGTACCTAACAAAGTCTCTGAATAGTCAATGAAAATATGTGAGATTTCCCCAAAAGGGAGCTCGTTTATAAATGAGATCATTCTTTCAGATTAGAAAGTCTCTCATCCACTCCACTCAGTAGCCACCTGGGCCTTGATCCAAAGCCTATAAAGTCAACAGGAGGTTTTGCATTGGATTCAGTGGCTTTGAATCAAGGTTAGGATAAAATGTCAGTGGGAACTTTGACCTAGTGGTTTATGGGCCTATGAACTTAACAAAAATCTTTCTAGATTAAAGGCATGAAGAAGTCTCTTCTTCTCCTGAAAGATTGTGTAGAATGACCATCAGTTGAAAAGAAATATTCATGCATTTTCAAAAGGGATTTAGTGAGTTTTGAACAAAGAGCAAAAGGATTCAAGTCTCTAAATTGTTCTTTCTCTGAAGTGTTCTCCTGGGAATGTGTAGAGATATGGCACCATCAAATATTTTCTTTTATGAGTCTATCTTGCTGCTCACATTTCACTAGTAATGATGGTAGTCTTGTTTCAGCTCTTAAGACAACTGGAAATTTTTAAAGATGGTCTTTTAATGCTTCATAACTTTACTTTGCCTTTTTGTACTCCAGTAAATGTTATCAACTTCCTGCATGTTGCATTCATTTACTGACCAATTTGAAAATTCACCCTCATAAGCATTTCACCTTTATTTCTTTTCATGTCAACACCACACGGGATAAATAATAATGTTAGCATGATCAAGCCTGACTTCAAGGACCCGCAACTGTGCAGTACTAATCTGGAAAATCGTGTTCTTCACAGGGAAAATTGGCTTCTCAGTAGTAAAGGGTCTTGAGCTATGCCAGAAATTTGGAATAGCTTCCCATGCAGCAAGAACTTTTTTGTAATGTACCATTCTTCAAAAAAACCCAACCCATACCTCAAAGGATATTGGGTTTCTCTTTCATTTGTCTCATAGGTAGTTCTTTCCTAAGACCTTTTATCAGGTAAAGCAGTTCGCTATTAGCCTAACTTCATATAGAACTTAAATGTTATGAATCTTTTAGAAACTATAAACTTTGAATGATGTAAAAACCACTGATAATAGAAATCATGTTCTGGGATATGAGACAGGGGAGTCCAAATAGATATTCAAGTTTTCTCTGCAGTACCCCATCTTGTGGCATATGCCAGCTGATTTAGAAAGCTTAGGGCTTCACACATTCAATTTTTTATTTCTTTTGATTATCCCATTAATTCTTGCTCCAGATGTCATTATTTTTACGTTTTCTGGAGTTTGGATGTTGCTATGACCCAGCAAGGAAATGATGATTCTTTAAAGTGGAATTGGAACTTTAAAAGGTAGGGCCTTTCCAAAATGAGGTAGTGATAACAGTAATAAATCAATTGCCTAGCCCTCAAGAACAACAGATATAAGAAAAATCAAAACTCAAATGGTGCAGTGGAAAAATTTTTAAAGAAATTTTCCATTTCGTATAGCATACATTTCTACTCCTGAAATATGAACCACCTGTAGAAGACCCCTGAGGGAACAGCAGTAGTGCAGATTGATTATTAATGTCCTGGACCCCCTCCGGTTTGCAATACGTCTCAGGCAATCTTTTTTCCTATGTACATGATCTCTTACACTAATTATTTGGAATTCATTTATAATAAATGCCTTATGTCTCCTTGCAGTGTGGCATGCACACTGAATGTTCACTGCTTTTGTGTGCAGCAGAATAACTAATACAACAGAATTCCAGACAGAGGAAGATAAACTTTTTTGTTGAGAAGTGTCTACTTAAAAAAAAGGCAAGGAAATCAGAAAAGCATTATTTGGGCTGGACTGTGTGGCCAAACATATTTCCATCAGGGATGCTTTCATTTCCTATTTTGTTTAAAACAAGAAACAAATAAAATGCTATTGGGACAATTTAATTTATCTTTGGATGAACAGTCATTTATTTAGAATCACCAAGCCTTTTGTCTGCTGTTTTACTTACTATTTATTACTTATTGTAATAATTTATCTTGATGTTTGAAGAAGACTGATAAACCGTTTACCTTTTGGCTGAATTTTGTAATATCAACAGCTAGAGAAACTTAGAGAAGAAGGTTTTTTACAAGTACTGTATCTACCAATTACACATGCTAAAATGCATTAGAAGGCATTAGCTCACCATGAGAAGAGATACAACAATGACATGTCTCCTCTTACCAAAGTCCAAGCAGAATACAAAGTACCAGCATATTTATGGTATATTTCATGGCAAAACTGTGACATGACACTGTGTTTTGAGTATTTGGGTTTTTTTCCTGAAACCCTTTTGGCCGTTACCTAAGCTGAATTTGGACTGTTACCACTATCAGTCAAACTCTGACCTCCACGTCTCTGGAAAGAAGTGAGTGCAGTCTTACATATTATTGTTCCATGTGTTGTTTCTATTAAATGCTTTTTTCCTGTCTAAAATGCCTGTTTAACTTTTGCCCCTCTTTTGTGAAGACAGCAGTAATAGATAGGATAGATGTGTGGTTTATTTTTCTGGTCCTAGCATAATACTGTTCTTTTCTGCATTTTTGCAGACATTTCAACGCTTTGAAAATGCTACTACATTTTATCAATAAGAGATTTCGAATTCCTAATCTACATAGCTTTTGTTGAAAAAAAATAACACAATATGAATTTGGTTGACATTTATGCTCCTTGGTAAAATGGTGCAACAGTAAAGCCTGTCTAACCAAGACACAGAACATTCCTGGGACTGGGCTTGAGCACTTCTCTCAGAGAGAGAACACCTGACAAGCCACATGCACTTTCATACTGGCTATATGGTGTGTATAGCTATACAGTTCTTTCACCTTGATTTAAATAACCAATGAAGAGATATACACCCTAACCTGAAAAATTAAACTGCACTTAAGAATACAAATCTAACTCCAGCATGCTGCATACTCACTGAGGACATAGGGAGAGAACAAGCAACATACACCACAGACAATTCATGCACAAATATATATAGCCATCTATTTGGATGCTTATCCAAGAGCTCACCTGTGGTGGGTTTACCTTGACTGAGTGCCCGGTGCCCACCCCTATTCCCGCTATCCCGCCCCCCCACACACACACACCCCAAACCTTTGTCAGCAAGGCAAGCGGGGAGAGAGTAAGATGGAAAAGAAGAACCTGTGGGTTATGATAAGAAGCAGTTTTAATAAACAGCAGAGAAAGCAAGGCTGCGCGCACGAGCGAAGCAAAAGCAAGCAAAGCCGTTACTCTCTACTTCCCATCCGCAGGCGGTGTCTGGCCTGTCCCGGGAAGCAGGGCTCCAGAACATGTACCGGTTGCTCAGAGGACAAACGTCTTCCCCCAAATCCCCCCAACCCCCTTCCTTTATAGTTGAGCTGACGTCATATGGTATGGAATATCCTATTGGTCAGCTCGGGTTGGCTGTCTGGGTTGTATCCCCTCCCAGATCTTGCCCCCCCCGTACCTTTGGTGTTATCTGGGCACTCACGGCTAGACATAACACACACCATGTTATCAACACCCTCTGGGTCCCAGTACAGCAGTATGAGGGCTGTATGGGGAAAATCAGCTCAGACAGACCCACTAAACCACCTGAAGAAAAGTAGGGAATAGAACAGATCAGGCAGAAGAATGGGATCTATTAGAGCATCTCATCCAGACCTCTGTTTTAAAATAATGTATACTTTTATCAAAGGAAATGCATAATCACCTATTTAAGGCATTAGGAACACCATGCATGATGCTGGGCTTTGCCAGATGCCAGAAGTTCTCATTCATCCCAGAGAGTTAGTGTGGAGAGGTATCTCCA
>VYZX01023856.1:30556-45468 GCA_013401335.1 Brachypteracias leptosomus | reverse complement strand
GACCCACTACAACAATAAAATCAGAAACACCTTAAGACCTGAATCCAGAAAAGCAATTAATTTCATGAACAGCCCCATTGGGTTCCATGAAAAGATTTAGATATTCAAAGATAAATGTACGGTTCAATGTTGAAATGAATTAGTGTCTGATGAGTACAAATAGTATGTAGACCAAAAGATGTAAATATGATAGGAAATCGGCAGAAGCTATTTCTGTTGAAGTAAAGATACTGCATATAAAAGAAGTTTTCCTAAGAACTGTTTCTATAAAATCAGTTATGTAGAAGATCTACACTATACAAAAAGTAAAGCAAACATTGTTTTCACTTCCATTTCTTCATTTGGCTTTCTGAAAGAGCAAATTAGTATTATGTATGAGTAAGACCTAATTAAATTACGTAACCGTGACATTTGTGCTAATGATACCAATTAACCAACAACGAAATAACATGTTAAGTGGATACAGAGCTACCGTCTAAAATATCATTAGTATGACACTTCATACTGCTGCATTTCATTTAGAGCTGTGATGTTCATGCAGATGTGAGAATTTCAAGGGTGAAATTCAGCACAGGACAGGAGGGAGACTCTTGAGGACTATTCCTGTTAACAGAAGGAGTCTGATCTGACTGTGTCTGGTTTTTATTTGGCATCACAGAATTACAGAATGGTGGGGGTTGGAAGGGAACTCTAGAGATCATCTAGTCCAAATCCCTGCCAAAGCAGGTTCATCTAGCCAAGTTCACACAGTAAAATACCCAGACAGGTCTTGAAAATCTCCGGAGAAGGAGACTCCCCAACCTTCCTGGGTACTCCGTTCCAGTGCTCCGTTATAGAATCATAGAATCATTGTGGTTGGAAAGGATGTCTAGGATCATCAAGTCCAACCTTCATCCCAACATCTCCCTAACCACTAGATCATAGCCTCAAGTACTACATCTCATTTTTCAAGTGCCTCCAGAGATGGNTACAGATATTTATAAACATTGATCAGATCCCCTCTCAGCCTTCTATTCTCAAGGCTAAACCACCCCAGGGTTCTCAATATTTCCTCATATGAGAGACTTTCCAGTCCCTTAATCACCCTCATAGCCTTCCATTCGACTCTATCCAGTAGTTCCCTGTCACCCTTGAATTGGGAGCCCAGAACTGGACACAATATTCCAGATGTGGCCTTACCAGGGTAGAATAGAAGGGGACGAGAACCTCCCTCAACCTGCTGGTCACACTTTTCTTAATGCAGCCCAGGATACTATTGGCCTTCTTGGCCACAATTGAACACTGCTTGCTCATGGATAACTTGTTATCTACCAAGACTCTCAGGTCCTTCACAGAGCTGCTTCCTAGCAGATCAATCCCTAACCTATACTGGTGGATTGGATTGTTCCTCCCCAGGTTCAGGACCTTCCACTTGCTCTTGTTGAACTTCATGAGATTCCCCTCTGCCTAACTCTCCAGTCTGTTCAAATCTCGCTGGATGGCAGCACAGCCTTCTGATGTGTCAGCCACTTCCCCCAGTTTTGTATCATCAGCAAACTTGTTGAGGGTACACTCCACCCTTTCATCAAGGTCATTAATGAAGATGTTAAACAAGACTGGGCCCAGTGCTGACCCCTGGGGAACACCACTAGCTACAGGCCTTTGACTGGACTCTGTGTTGGTGATCACAACCCTCTGGGCTCTATTGTCTAGCCCATACAGTTCACCCATCTAACCCACACTTCTTGAGCTTCTCTATAAGGATGTTGTGTGGGAGAGTGTCAAAAGCCTTGCTGAGGTCAAGGAAGACAGCTGTTCCATCACCTTTCCAGGGATGGAGATGAGGCTGAGTGGCCTGTAATTTCCTGGCACCTGTTTCTTGCCCTTTTTGAAGACTGGGGTGACATTGGCTTTCATCTGGTCCTCAGACACCTCTCCTATCTTTGCTGAGGTCTGCCTTCATATAACTTCTTTAACTACTCTTTCAGCAGTAGGAAGTCCTGGCTGACTGCAAGTTTATACACACACATAAACACAGAGGCACACATAGATAGAATCTCAGATGCTGCTTACTACCAAGTAAACAACAAAAATAAACATTTATAACAATTCCTTATGAAATAATACATTCCCATCATCAAACATTTAATGGGAATCTATATTGAAATCACAATGTACTGTGGATTGCAAATAAACTGCAAGCCACTGTCTCTAGTAGTGTGGACCATCAGTAATTTGCAGACCAATTAAACTATAATAACCCAGGGAGAACTCTCTTGGTATGTCCTATATGAAAGTCAAACAAAAATAAACTCTGCAGAACTATTTTCTCAAACGGTAAAGGGCAAATAACAAGGTATGAGTAATATAATTAGAGCCATAGAGAATTTATGGATTAGAACACATTTCCAAGTGTTTAAGTTACTCTAATATAAACTTTTTTGTCATTTAGGTTTCAAGACAGATAGAAATTGCAGAATATGAACACCTATTCAAAGATTCAGATGTGAGTATTCAGACAGACTTGAGTAACTGGTGTAAAACTTTAATCTTGCCATAGAGTAGCTTAATTGCACATATATTTACTGTGATAAATAAAAATTTGTTTGCTGGAAAGCTTTGTGAGAAAAGATAAAATATTGGTGGGATTTTTTGTTAAATTTCATTACTAAAGTTATATTTTTCTGTGGTTTTAATAGCTTAAGTTAAATATATCTATGGACTTCAGGTTTCTTTAGACCATTGAAGGCTATCACCAAAACCAGATATTTAACTTTTCTTTTATTGTTTGTTTGGTTTGGTTTTAGATTCTATTATCTATCTAAGGGACCATTTGAAGCTATAGTGATATACTGTATTGCACAGATAGTAAACATGCTAAAAAAAAAGCCCTGTAGAGAAATACTTAGTTAAATGCTCCTTTAAAGAAACTTTTGAAGACTTCCAAATAAAACGTTAATATTTACACAAATATGAGTATAAAATGTGTGTTAAATATATAAATATGCCAATATATTGTTTTTCACTAAAAAGTATGGGGGACACTTCATACATGTGTTGGTTTGAAAAGTGAAATATGTAAGGATTTTTGTTTCTTAAAGGTACTAAAAGATAACATACTGCAGATTAAGAAGTAAAAATTAATATTATTGGTAAAAGTAAAATCAAAATAATATTGAAATGTTTATTACAAGTAGCTATCATTCTTTTCAGTGGGGCTCAAGCTGTTTTAATATTGACCCTGGAAGTGAAGCTAGTCTTTATTATGCCTATTGGTTCATTATTACTGAATATCCTCTGGCCAAAACCACTGGATGATTTGTTTGAAATTTGTAGACAGATTGTTTCTAAATGGCTATCCTAAATTAGGTTTAACCAGTTAATAAAAATGGCCTGTTATCCTTTTCAGCTTTGAAAATGCTAGATAAGAGAGAGAGAGGGAGAATTCACTATGATCAAGATAAAGATGTGGCAGTATGATTTTTAATTGAATTATCTAGTGTATATATAAATTTTATCATCACCTGGTATATGACTAGAAAGTGGGCTTAATTAAGGCTGTGCACATTATGGTCATGTCAGTGAAGTTGATTGATATTTTCCCACACCATAGCCAAGACCACAATTAGGACCCAGCTGAGGCTTCACATGTAAAATTATGGTAACTTGGCAAACCGTAATGCACAACTCTTTTAGGTGCTAGCTAAGATCAACATTGTCAGTTGCTGCAGTATGTTGCATTTTGAATTGTAGGAATAGGATCACGTTTCTGAAACTGAAATGGCTTTGAGGAGTCTTGTTCAGAACATTTATTTTATTAAGACATTGTGGGTTTTCCCAGTAAAGAAAAGGTGGATATCTAGTAAATTAGATTTACTGAAGTGGTAGTCAAATGAAAGTTTTCACCAAATTGGCATGCAAAATACTCCTTCTACTTTAAATATATATTTCCTTACTATATATCTATTTCCATTTTTTTATATATAAATTTGTCAAAAAGCTTTAAGATAGTTCTAAATTTGGGGATACTATTTTCTATTTTTTATTACAATTTTACTTCAATTACACTAAAGGCTAATAATACAATTCATAGTTTTAGTGACAAAATGATTCTCTAAAGGAACATAATACAAAGAAATGAGGAGGAAGAAAACAGATTTATAGATGGTGACCTTAAAATGGATGCTAAGAAACAACTTGTCTATACTCTTCTACATAAAGGAGCATTTATATTTGAACTCATCATGAGAATATGAATAAGTAATCATTAATGAAAATATAATTATATCTTTAATGAAAAAGAAGGAAAAATCTACCACTACAGGTATATGTGAATTTCAGTTTGAATGGTTCAGATCTTGGAGCACTCTTAAAATTCTTATTTGGTCTTTGTGGAAATTGGCATAACTTGTAACGTGTAAATAAACGACCAACTAAATTTGTTAGTGAAAAGCAAAGTTTACTTACTGTGGGTAGAGAAACTGTAACACAGAAGGAGATTGCTTACACTGTGGTCCAGGCCTTTAGTATTGCAAACAAATATGTATATCTGCTGAAGACAATGGAAGCCAAAGAAACCTGTATTCTGGTAACATTGGAAGTGATACCTAAGTCAGGTAAGGAGCGGAGCTCTCATCACTGCCTAAATGGCTACTTATCAGTTTCATTCCCAGATGTCCTTTAATCACTGATGAATCTAGTAGAGTGCTTTAAGAAAGTGTATCACAGCATGTACTGCAGCTGACACAGACAATGGAATTTATAATCTTAAAATTTACAGGGTCTCTGAAGTGTATAAGAACAAGTATTTAGGCATCATGAAGGTTTGATGACCACTTTTATGCTTGCTGGAAGAAACATGGTTGCTTAGGGATTCTTCAAATATAAATTTATATATTCTTGAAAATAAAAGAACAGATTGGCAAGTTTTGAATAGTGCCCCAGCCACTGAAATTTCCTAACTGATTTGTCATTTAGGCACACACACCTAACACCTTTTATGCTAACACTTCTGATGCTTGTGTGGTTATGCAAAGGATAAGAGCTGTATCTTCACAAACATATCAGTCAGGATCTGGTCCCTGTTGGGATTATTTTCCAAATCTGAGAGCATTTTTATGCCATTTTCACTAATGCAGAATACTACTTTACTTTGCAAGCATTTCCATTAAAAACAGTAAGACTACTTGTTTATTTAAAAATAATTTGATTCTTGGCTTGCAAATTGTCATGAGCTGCTCAGCAAGACACATCACAGGAACTTTTATTACCTGACCACTCAGATAATAGGCCATTTTTTCATAATATATCAAATGGAATCTATGCCAGCTATAAAATCAAAGAAACATTTAGGTTGGAATGTCTCTCTAACAATAACAGTAATTATATTTAGCACTTAGCAATTTTCATCTGAAAAGGACTTACTACCAGCATTAGCTACTTAATTCTCAAAGAACCTCAGCAAGGTAGGCAGCTATTCTGTGTCACTGTAAGGGGATGCATTGTTGGCTGGCAGATGATTGTTCACTGAATAGAACGGAAAGAAGAAGAAAAAGAAAATTCACCTAATACAGAAGGTATAAGAAGAATAATATGAATAGTTATAGAAGTAAAATAAAGTATGATAGAATAGTTCTGTTCCTTAAAACTCACAGAAAGTCTAGCTTAATCAATAATGACTCACTGGACTCATAATCCTATGAAATATTACAACCATACAAAAACTTTATTTTCCAACCTACCCTCTTCAATGTGAAAGTCAAATGGAAAACTCTATCTTCAGAAGTTATTCTGCTGAATCATTGTTTTCCTGAGTACATGGAGCATGAGAAAATTTCTCTTAATCTCTCTTCCTGTCAGACAGTCTCATGAGTTCTTGCAAGTTCTTCAGTATTTCAGTTATCCCAAGACAATGTATCTCCAGAGTGTACTATACAAGATGCACTCCTCTGTTCCTTATACTCTTGACATTTAGAAGATTGTTGGCTGCTCTCCAGAGTAACACAAAGGAGCTTGAGTCTGCCTGTCTGTCTATTAAAGAATTTCAATTTTTCCATTTTATCTGTTTTTTATAGCAGCATTGGCATTGCCTGTCATTTATGCAACTGCAGGCAACCATCTTCTTACAAAAACTGTATGATCTGAACAGATGTTATTTCCATTAACAGTTCAAAATAAATTGCGGATGGGAAATAAGTCAAATAAAGAGCTATGTACTTATGTCTAATATATTGTAATGATAATAAAATCATAAAAGTCAGATTTAACAACTAATTAGGACAGTTTAAAAGTGATCTCTCTTGAAGGGAGCGCAATACATGGTAATAAGTTCTTAGCTCATAGATCTAGATTTACATTTTCTGCAGGATTTTTTTTTTTCATTGAAAGGCTCTGGAACTTTACACCAATCAATTTTTATAATGTCGTTTCTAGGATTGCATATTTGGAACATCTTTAATAGCTTACTGTTCCATATTGTAATTATACATTTGAATACAATATGTTACTATGAAGATGTCTCCTTTTAAGGCTCAGGGCAACCCCCACGGAGCAGAAATTGTTTCACCCCTCTTCCCCCATCCCCTCTTCCCTCCCAGGGGAGGAAAAAAGGCCTCACACAAAGTTGGAAAATCAAGATCACAACTTTTAACAGGGAGTAACAAAAGGGATATCAAAGGAAGGGAAATATACAGAGGTATTAAGGGGAGGTATATATACAAATATATACAACACCGATCCTCGGATGTTACTGGATTCCTCCCGAGCCACGTGGTGTTGTAGCAGCCACAGAGCCGTCCGGAACCAGCAGCAATCCCAGTGAGGAGCGGGTGAGCAGAACTTCCTGTGTCCTTTCATAGAGTGTGGCAGGAAGGGGAGTGGAATAGTCGCTCCACCTGTCCCTCCCCTTCCCCAAACCTTAAACCACAACAGAAGATAATATAATGTAAATATCTCATAATTGCTTCCATCTCTGCCTTTTCCTGCCAGTGCCATCATGTTTATTGCTCTGATCTCTGCATGTATTTCTTCACATTTTGCTGTGCGTTGTTCTTTGTCATACTCTTCTACTATTTTTACTTATTCTCATTTTATACATGCTCTTCTGTCCTATTTTTTTGCCCACTGTACCCCATCTTGTGTCCCACAAAATTTCTGTTTTAGCCCCAGTTGTCATTTACTTGCTTCCCATAGTCTGCCACAGGCAGATATCCTTTAAGATTTTTAAGATTTCATTTTTTTCCCTCTAGTCTCCTTTTCCTTTTGCTTCTCATATCAGCATGTTTGACTTCTGCTCCCTGGATGGGACTTTCTATCTCACACTACAGAAAAAAAATCTAAGTTCATTCAGTGTATCTATTGATCTGCTGATCAACTGAAACTCACTGTAGTATTCAAGCCAGGCTAAAGAAGACTTTTCTGAACAAAATCCATGAAATAATTAGACTATACTTCTGAGTTATAAATTCAGTTCACACAACTGATCATGACTGGTTGTAATCGCACAGTAATACACTAATAATCACTATATCAAAAAATAAGTGGATAGAAGTATACATAAACTGTTTTCACAAAAATTTGGAAAGGTATTCTTTTCAGAAAGACAAGACCTCTTTAAGAGCATATACAGCATGTTTTTCTGCAACTGTTATGATACAACTAATTTTGACGAAGTTTTTTTTATTCCCAATATACACATAACAGAATTAAATAATACAAGATAAGAACAGCATATGGAATAAATTGTGAATACACTGGTGTAGAAACAGATGATTAGTTTAATTTAAAGCATTCAGTCACAAAGTCAATAAATGAGATAGTAGGAGGGTGAAGGAATTGAAAGAGGACAAACTTTTCTTTTAAGTTAGATTTGGTGTGAGATGAAGTATATATAAGGTAGAATTATGCCTGTACCCCAAACATTCCAGATATTAGGGATTGTATAAAAGAGGGTCAAGGGGTGCAAAATTTAGGACATAGAAGCTAATTTAGATAGAATATTTCAGTGAGCAGTTATAAAGGCCACACCTGCTAAGTTTACAGAGCTGGACAAACTACTCAAAGCCAACAATTTCTACAACAAATATCTTTCTTTTTTTTTTCTTTGGGAATCTTAGGGGATTAAAATTTGTTTTGCATCAATTTAGTTTCAACAAAATATTGTCTGAAGATATAAAAAATCTCAAAGGTTCAAATCTCTCATTATTTAGTCTTAAATAAAGCAATTTTTTATGTTCTCCATAATCGAAAAATAATAGCTCTCTACCATCACTATCACCATTACCTACTTCTTTTTCTTCCTCTTTTGAAATTTTCCAGATGAGCAATCTACAACCCCTAAGTTTTAGTTCTTGTCCATAAACAGCACTTTGGAATTCTCTCTGATCTTATTAATCTTTCCTTCATTTATTAAATGTTTAAGAATGAATTTTTAAATATATTTTCAGGCCTCATTCTTTTCTTCGCAAATGTTTTTACAATGTGAAGCTGTACAATTTTTCTTCTCAACTGTTGGAGTTTAGAAACAGACTCTTGTTTCTGCTTTTATTTTTCTGTTCGGTTTTTACTCTTTTATTTGTCATTTTTTACCTCCATCTTCTTCTAAGCTATTAGCTCCTCAGAGAAAAAAAAAGCACAAAACCAACATTTCTCCCCCTGTCCAAATAATCATGGCGATAAGCTCCAAGATTTTGCTTGGTTTACATGAAAGCACCATCTCTGGAACCCAAAGGCTTTTAATTCAGGGGAAGTCATGCTCGAGGAAATATTTTAAGTCATTCAGACCAAATATTTGAAGCATGTCAAACATCAGCACAAATTAAACCATTATTTATGATCTAGACATATATATTAATTGTTTTGGATTGGTGTCAGAGATTCAATATTTACAGAACATCATTTGTTATATAGACTTCCTAGTGAGTGTTCCATTAACAGAAATGAATGTGTATCTAAAGTAGCATAAACTAGACTAAACATAGTACAATTTTCTGAGAGATTCGGTTTATTCTCCCCCCACATTTTCAATTTATCATCCATTTGTGCTACAACTTACTCTATTTTAAGACAAAAATATCCCTAGAAAATTTTATAAATATTTATTTGTGTGAGGTGTCTTGGCTTAGTTTGTTTATTGTTGGGGTGTTTTGTGTTTTTCAAGTATATATTTTCAGTTGCTTGAGCATTGCTTAAGCCATGTAGGTTGTCTTTGAAGTTACCTTTTGCATCACTGTTAGTAGGACCGTGATAATGGCCTTTAACCTCATGTTTAATGAAGTAACTTGGTATTAATTTTAAAATAACATTCCTTTGTGACTTACATAAATGTACATTTTGAAATTACTGGACGAAAGCAAAAAAAAAAAGACCTCAATAAACTCGAAGGTATTAGANACTTAGAGAGTGGTTAGGCACTGGAACAGGGAGTCACCATCTCTGGAGGTGTTTAAAAACCGAGTAGATGTATCACTTGAGGCTATGATCTAGTGGTTGGGGAGATGTTGAGACAAAGGTTGGACTTGATGATCCTAGACGTCCTTTCCAACCATAATGATTCCTTTGGGAACTGCAATCTCCTTCTAAGGATTATCTAGGCATTTTCATTCAAAATTCACTACTATGGGAATTAATGCCTCAGAACATGTCAACGTCCAGTAGAATGTGTGACTTTCTGACTGCAAAACTTTTCCAGTTTGTCTTCTAAAGGTCTTAAGTTTATAAATTCTTGCATGAGACTTGTGTTGTATGCTCAAGTTGAGAAAGAGAAGTTGAGAAAGACATGGAGTAAAAATTGTATAGAGCTTTCAGTGCTAAACGTTAGAGGTTCATTTCACCTAACATTTATGTGTTAGACATCTAAATCTGTGTTGTTCACCTCAGGCTTCATTTATGGTTGTTGAAGATAAATATGCACTTCCAGAGGGTGACTGCTTTGATCTAATTTGGTTGCCTTTCACAGGGTGAGATTAATCTCTCCCTGGAGATGTCTAGCTCTTTTCATCGACAATAGCATAAACCCAAGATGAACAGAACAGAACTAGGCACTGATGTTCAGCCCTACCAGTGCTATCTGACATTTCTTTTATGACTATCTGCACTTTGATATAATAACTAGTCCTTACAATCCAGAAAGAGAAGGGGATGTTAAATGTCTTTGAAATCTCACTCTTTTAAATGCTGCAATTTTGATTTATTTTTTTTTTTTTAAATAAGTACAGAAATATAATTGCAATCAGGGAAACATGGTGGGATGACTCACACAGCTGAAGTACTGCAATGGATGGCTACAAACTCTTCAAAGAACATAGGTAAGGAAAGCTAGGCAGTGGGATAGCCCTGTATATTAGGGAATGTTTCGGCTGTCTAGAGCTTGATGATGATGATGGTGGGGTGAGTGTTCATGGGTAAGAATCATCAGGAAGGCAAACAAGGTAGATATCATGGTAGGAGTCTCTTACAAATCACCCAACCAGGATGAAGAAACATATGAAATATTCTAAAAGCAGTTGGGAAATGACCTGTTCTTTGTGAATGGAGAAGGACCTGTCGGTGATTTGATGGTTGATGGCTGTCTTGGGCATAGTGATCACAAAATGGTAAGAGTTTACAATTCATGGAGAAGTAAGGAAGGTGTTATCAGAACCGCTACCTTCGACTTTCAGAAGGCAGATATTGGCTTTTTTAGGAGTGTCCTTGATAGAGTCCCTTGGAAGGCAGTCCTGAAGGGCAAAGGAGTCCAGGAAGACTGGACGTTCAAGAAGGAAATCTTAAAGGTGCAGGAGCATGCCATCTCCATGTGCTAAAAGAGGAGCCAAAGGGAAAGAAGACTGACTTGTCTGAACTGAGACATTTAGCTGGAACTCAGGAAAAAGGAGAGAGATTTTGACCTTTGGAAGAAGGGTCAGGCCACTCAGGGGGACTACAAGGTTGTTGTAAGGTTATGCAGGCAGAAATTTAGAAGGGCCAAAGCCCAGTTAGAACTTAATCTAGTTATTACCACAAAGACAATTTAAAATTAACATTAACAACAAAAGGAGGGATAAGGAGAATCTCTATCATTTATTGGATGTGGAGAGAAACATAGTGACAAAGGATGGAGAAAGGATAAGGTACTGAATGCATTCTTTATCTAAGTCTTTATTAGTAGGACCAGCTGTTCCTTGGGTACCCAGCCCCCTGATATGGAAAACAGGAGCAGGGGGCAGAATGAAGCCCTCATAATCCAAGACAAAATGTTTATTGACCTGTTAAACCACACAGACACACACAAGTCTATAAGGACTAATGATATCTACTCAAGGATACTGAGGGAACTGGCAGAAGTGCTCACCAAGCCACTTTATCAGCAGTCCTGGCTAACCTGGAGGTCTCAGTTGACTGGAGGTTGGCAAATGTGACACTCATCTACAAGAAGGGTCATGAGGAAGATTTGGGAACTACAGGTCTGTCAATCTGACCTCGCTGCCAGGGAAGGTTATGCACCAGATCATCTTGAGTGCCATTACATGACATGTAATTTTTGCCAATATATTTAGTCCTCAATCTAATGAATGCAGTCAGAGTGGAGAGATCAGGATTTCAACATCTAGCTCATTGTATTGTGCCATAATTGTAGGTACATTACAGTTGTAGTGGGTCTGTCTGAGCTGATTTTCCCCATACAGCCCTCATGCTGCAGTACTAGGACCCAGAGAGTGTTGATAACACACACCCTTGTTATGACTATCAGTGCCCACACAGCACCAAAGGTATGGNTGGGCACCTAGCCAAGATAAACCCACCACAACAGTGATTATCAAATATATTGACAAGTTAATTTATTATGAGTGCTCCTGAATCTTGTGCATTGTGACTGTACGTTTTTTTCCCTGTGAAAATACAACCTTCTTTCAATATTTTTATATGTTAATATGATTCCATGGGAGCTGGCAACTACTTTTGAAAAGTTGAGATATAAAGATGATTTCCACAACTGCCTAGAACTGTGATGAGTTTTTATGATATACTTGAAATTATCACCATTGGATCAGATGCAGAAATAATGTCACATTCGAAGTAGGCTTCTCCCTAACACATATTTTATAAGAAAATTTTGTCCTGCTTGCCACATTCTCCTCTTTTCTTGCTCTTCACTCATATTATTCAGAGACTATTGTTGTAGAACAATAGTTCTAGTTGCCTGGAGACTAGATCTCAAAAGTACAAGATGTCTCTCCTGTTCAAATTGAAACACTAGATGCT
This sequence comes from Brachypteracias leptosomus, assembly GCA_013401335.1. Taxonomy (NCBI): domain Eukaryota; kingdom Metazoa; phylum Chordata; class Aves; order Coraciiformes; family Brachypteraciidae; genus Brachypteracias; species Brachypteracias leptosomus. Next base: position 33,252 of record VYZX01023856.1, on the reverse strand, counting down.
CTGCTCATCTGTCATTTCCAGTTCATGCATTTGTTGTCTAAATACGATTTTTTCTTGTACACCTACTCTTCTTAAACTTTTAGCCTGCATATATTATGTTCATTTGAGGCACCAAAAGGTGATTATTAAAGAACTCAGTTTATCACAGAGGACTCAAAATATTGCCCATAAATTGCAGGTTCAGAGTTGTATTCAAAACTCAGTAGGAGTGTAAATGTCACATAAATGGCTATTCAAATAAAATCAATACACAGGCACACTATAACTACAAAAATAGAAAATAATACATGAGCTATTAGGTGGAAGGCTTGCAGGCTTTCTATTTTCTGTTTTAAAATACATGCCAACATAGATTTTCTGGTTTTCCTCTCTACTGAGGTCGGACATTATATTTTCCTGCATTTCTAAACAGCATGTGTGCGCTGCATATCAGCTATGCAGATTTTATCAGAGGAGACTTTTTCATTTGTCTTTCTGTTCCAGTATTTTCAGTTCTCTATATGACTTAAGAAACTATCCAAAAAGATAAGATCTTTAAGTCAGATTACTACAAGCACTAATTAGACCATTTATCTTCCACTGATTGTGATGACAGTTACAAGTATTGCTACTTGAACAATGCAGAGATGAATTAATATAATCAGTAAACAATGGAACTGCAGGGATTTGGGATAAGGAGTGGCAAATGACACACATACATACACGAAAAATAAAAATAAAAAAGGACAGAGATTAACACCTCTGGTTAGATGAAGGGAAGAACAGAACTATCTAGGTGGTTTTTATCTTAAATCCTTTCTGCACTTGCGAACAGAACAGCATCATACTATGACTGGTGATTTTTGAGGTTTACAGGAGTTGTGTAGCAGTTCGTACAGACATTAAAATATAGATGAATACTACTTATCCTGGCGCATCTCAGCCACTGTAATGTTGGATCTATAAAATAGACTACATTGAAGAATAATTCAAAGCAGAACTTTACTTCTAATGTTTCTTTTGGATCCCCATTTCCCATTTTTCCTTTCCTCTTTTCTAAATGTTCTATGCAAAGCAACAGTATTTGCATCTTTTCTTGCCTTTGAACATTTTCTCCTACTGTGTTGTCTTGTATAATTGTCTCATTTCAGTGCCACATGGAAAAAAACCACACACATCTATGAAGCCTTTGAACAAAAATACACCAAAGCTAATTGTTCTTGCTTTGGCAGTCTTTATATAGGAAGCAGAAGACTTTCTCCAGTGCAGAGAATTAAATAGAGGGTTGAAAACTTGCTTTAACAGAGATGAGAAACATTCAATTTACAGCAAATAATAATGCAATAGACATTCCCTTTAAAATTCATAAGAATTCATCTACTTGTGTGTCTCCAGAAAATGAAGGAAAATTGAGATCTGCCTAGATTTTAATCCCTTGAAGTCTGGTCTTTAGACCAAAGGTAAATATAATTTTAAAATTAGTCTTAAGGGTTTCCCTTTTTTTTTTTTTTTTTAATTTCTATTGCTATATCCCTGCTCATTTTTTTACTTGCATGTATACTTATTTATATGCCTTTGCCCTACAGAGGATAGGTTGTAATTGTGATACTACTGCTTAAAAGTGATAATGGATAGTCTTAGTGGAAAGTTCACAAACATAAATATCTTTTTTTTAGGTTAATAATGTCAATATCTGTCAGCATAGATCAGGCAAAGGTGTCCAAATGGATTTCAGCGTACAAAATTAAATAAAAAAATTAAAAATACAAAATAATCATGGAAGAGACATACAGACAAAAATCAGGATTAATAGAAAGGAAAGTAAAGGAAAACAGGATCTAGTAAAGGAAAGAAGAAACAGAAGAGACAGGTGAGAAGATATTAGCATTTAGAAAAAGAAATCTAGAATTAAAAGGTGTAATGCAAAAGTAAAAGAAAGAAGATACATAGATTATTTATTTTAAATATATATATTTAATTGATGAAAAATCCTGTCCACAACCACTTTCTGCTGTGTTCATTGCTGTTACTTTTTGTACTTTCCTTTGGTAGGATCCTCACAATAATCATGCAGTTTTGATGTTATTCAGAGGTACCATGACTTTTGTGTTGTCTATGACAGATTTTCTTTCTTTGGAAATCAGGGAATAACACAGAAACATGAATGCAACTGCATTACAGCTGAGACACACCCAATTAAATAGTTGGGATGTAGCTGAGCATTCAACACTGCCAATAGTACACATACACATCCCTGGACTTCAGGAGAGCTACTGTGACCTCTTCAAAGACCTACCTGGAGGAATCCCATCTGTTAGGACTGTAGAAGGTGGAGGGGGAAGCAAGAGAGATGGTTAATATTCAAGCACCACTTCCTGCAAGCTCAAGGTCATAAAGAATTGGAGAGGTGTCTGAGGACTGGAGAAAAACCATTGCCACTTCAGTCTTCAAAAAGGACAGGAAGGATGACCCAGGAAATTACAGATCTGTCAGCCTCAGCTCCATCCCTGGAAAGCTGATGGAACATCTCATTCCGGATGTCATCTATAGGCGTGAGGAAAAGAAGGTTATCAAAAGTGATCAGCATGGGTTTAACAAGGGGAAATCACACTTCACTAATCTGATAGCATTATATGATGGTGCAACTAGCTGGGTAGATGAGGGGAAAGCAGTGGATGTTGTCTACCTTGACTTCAGCAAGGCTTTTGACACTGCCT
>VYZX01023856.1:8492-30319 GCA_013401335.1 Brachypteracias leptosomus | reverse complement strand
TTCTCTGGAGACTTTCAAAACCCGTCTACACACATTCCTGTGTAACCTGCTCTAGGTTCCTGTGTAACCTACTCAACTTGCTTTGGCAGGGGGAGTGGGCTAGATGATCTCTGGAGGTCCTTTCCAACTCCTTCCATTCAGTGATTCTGTGATACATTTTCATTTGCTTTCATAGAATCATATAATATTTTAGGCTGGAATGGACCTCTAGAGATCATCTGGTCCAACCTTCCTGCACAAGTAGGGACATCTCTACCTAGGTCAGGTTGCTAAGAGCCCCATCAAGCCTGACCTTGAATGACTCCAGGGATGGGGACCCTACCACCTCTCTGGGCAGCCCATTCCACTGATCTATCACCCTCATATTAAAGAACTTTTTTCTAATATGCAGTCTAAATCTATCCTTTCCTAGCTTAAAACCATTACTCCTTGTCCTATCATTACAAACCCTTTTGAATAGACCTTCCCCCGCCTTCCTGTAGGCCTCCTTCAGATACTGGAAGGTCACTATAAGGTTCCCCCCAGAGCCTTCTCTTCTCCAGGCTGAATAGCCCCAACTCTCTCAGCCTGTCTTCATACAAGAGATGTTCCATTTCCCTGATCATTTTGGTGGCCCTCCTCTGGACACACTCCAATATGTCCACATCTTTCTTATACTGGGGGCTCCAGAACTAGACGCAATACTCCAATTCAGTCATCTTCAGGTCAGCCCTTAACAAAGAAACTTATATACCTTTCCAACATTTTCAAGTTCTGCATTGCATGTTATGCTAATTGCTTCTTTAGCAGTGTGTACTTGTGCAAATCAGTCTGCCCTTCACTAAGACAATCTGTATCAACTGTGGCCAAACCAAATCATGAAGCCACCTTACACATGTTTGTCCTACTGAAATGTATTTTCAGTGTACGTATCTTATAGAGGAATATGCATTAAAAAGAATATTCAACCCAGAACTACAGCTGATGTGAACTGGATATACTGAATCACAAAAGGATAGACTGCACAAACTAGCCTTCAAGCTGAAACCATGCAATTCTTAATGAAGCCAAATGCCTGTGAAAGTTCTTGGTGTTTTGCCTGAGCAATCAAGTCCTGAAGTATTTAAACATATAAATGCTGAGAAAACCTGTCTAGTTAGAGAAGTAAATCAGAATTGTTTCTGACTACATATGCCCACTGATAATTACATACAAATATCTATTGAAAAAGAAAAATTTCATTAATTTGGACTTCAATATAAGATTGAACTTTTAAAAATATTGCAATAGTTAACAGAATCTACTTTTACCAGTTTGCCTCCAGTTGTGTTACATTAATTTAATTAGCTTTTCATATGAAATAACATTTGTGTGGCCTTTATCCCACAAGCTGAAGTCATTTTAAAGCTCCCTGTATTTTCAGTTTTCATGGGTTGTCAGTGTAGTTAGGAGTGAAGAGAAGCACGGTGAGGTTGTCAGTGTAGTTAGGAGTGAAGAGAAGCACGGTGATTCATGATGTCACAAATGAGTGAATGATTTTTTTTCCTTATTGTTAACTTTGACAAATAGCATTCTAATGAAGTAGAAATTTTAATTCTATTTATTTATTCATAGCAGTACTGTGAATTATATAATAAGTAGGACATGGGTGATGAGCATAATGTTGGCGTTATTGTATAGACAGAAAATTTTTTGTTTAAATTAATTTTCTTAAGATGACGGGATGTTGTCATCTTACAGGTGCATATATAAGAGATTAAAGAGTTGTGAAATACATCTTAGACCCTATGTTCACCTTTGGACACGACTATATCATTGAGCATAGCTGTGAGTGAAACATGCTGTATTTACATATATTATATATGTGAGCCTGAAGCCAACTATTTTGTTGTAATCCTGAGAGCCACACAATAACATAATAGCCCTGGTTGAGACTGATATAAAACCCAACAGAACAGTTTTCACAGTAAACACTACAGTTTGCAGCAAGATCTTGGGCATTCACAAGATCATCAGCGTACACTGGTTTATTAATGCTCTTGAAGGTTATTATTGTTTACCCCCTGATGTTTCAAACAGTGCCTAAATTGTTAGGAAATATGATCACACCTGAATTTCTTAAGTTTGCTGGTTGTTGGTAATTTTAAGGCTTCACTTTAGGGAAAAAACCCACCTTTTTTTTCTGATTAATGTGGTGTACTTTATTAAGTATTCTTGCTGTGGCTTATAAACAGCATTTATGGTTTTTTGTAAACAAAACCAAAATAATGCAAAAAAAAGACACCCTCCCAATAACGGGAATTTTTCTGGAGAGGGCTAGAACCACTAAACTTTTATTTAATGACTTTTTAAAATTTTTTATTATTCTTTTTTTTGTTTTGTTTATTTTAGTTGACAAGATTCCTTGGGCATGGCATTCCTTAAATTTACAATTGTCTCTCTTGCCAGCCATCTGATATATACTCTAAAGTTTAAATATAGAATATTGTCTCTAGACAATTAATATAGTTCCAATTTGTAAAGAATTTTTAGATCACAAGAGAAAAGGTGTTCACTAATTATTATTATTAAAAAATCCATATTTCATTATTTATGTATAAACACTTCTGCCTTTAAGGGTTTTCCAAATGGTAACCACAAAAACCTTCAACAAAAGCTTTCTTATGCTGAAGAATATGATTAAATATGGTACTTCATACACTGTGTTACAAACAGTTCTGGAATAGAGGATTTGGAAAAATAGTAATTTAAGCTTTTTTTATTTTTTTAATGCTTTTATCTGGAAAAGTAGCAGAATAAAACTTGAAGCAGTAGGAAAACATCATTCCAACAGCTCCAGTATTATATTGGATAGCTATATTTATTGTTATATAGAAAGTTTATGTTTAAGATTAACACAAAACTATTAAAATGCCTCAATTTCTTCTAGTAAATACATAACAACAGAGTCACTGTAGAGTTCAACAAATTACATCTTCCTATATCGTGTTTCTAGGTGGGATTGCAATGAAAGAGGAAAAAAAAATTTCTCTCCATTATCAGGGTAATTAGTTCCATAAATTCCTTTATGTCTTCGGTGAAGAAATGGGGTAATTACATTGTGAAATTTCATTTTCCTAAGGGGACACATTAATTTATGGGCACATGTAATGTTTGTTTCAGCACAAGATTTCCACATTCTGTACATGTGCTTCATTATGTAGAAAAGAAATATTTTAAAGTGCACAAGATTCTACATATAGTACAATGTGATTCTTTTTTTAATTTAGGCCATTTATTTTTAGCAAATCTCTTGGATTTTGACCTTCATTAAGCGCACTATAAGTCTTAAAACAGAAAAACAAGTAATTTTACTTTTATTAAAAGCAGTGAGTGTGTTAATTATTACAGAACACTATGAGTAGGGTCAGGGCCCATGTTTTATTAGATTTTATTTCACAGGAAATATACTATGGTAATTACTAACATAGTTTAATCTATCTTTCTATTATTCAAACAGTAATATCACCTCTGTTAAAGGTTAATAACATTATTATTATTTAATCCACTAGATTTTATGGAATGCTTTGAGCCTTCTGAGGTAGATAGCAGTCAATCTGAACAAACTGTTTTCTTATGTCCTCTTGCTACACTCAAAGTCTTGTGAATGGGCAAAAAAGAGATTCATCCTACAAATAAAGCCAGGAATTTATTGTTGATGTCATTGAAATCTTAACAATGTAATTTAAAAATCATTATTAGTCTAGATCTGATTATTACAGAAAAAGAAAAAGTGAGTAGTAATGTAGTTAAAATTGCTGTCCACACACTCCTTACTTTCTACTCATTTTCCAGGTGTCTTGTTCACCCTCTCTCTGCTCCTTAGTAGTTTCAAAATGGTAGTGACGGAGAGGATGCTATGGTGAGTTAGCAGCAGCTGGAGTCCTTTGCTGTAAGGAATGTGGTACTCGTGTTCATGGCTGCTTCTTCTTCATTCTAGGGTCCACTTGTGGGCCTTTTTATGTGTTTGTTAACACACTTTTACTCTTTCTGTGTTTCTTCAATGATTAACAGGTGCATTAAAAATGATGTCTTTTACATGTGTTACATAAAAAAACCCATTTTTGTTCTTTTACTGCCAAAATCAGTTTTGCTCCAGGTCATGTTTTCTGCAACTGTCCGTTACTGATTTGTTTGTAGTTGCAGAGTCTCCAACAGCAGCCTGTGCCCCATCCCTTATGGTCCTACTACTGTACTCCTCTACGATGCATCCCGAGTTCCCGCCTCTCAAAGATATTATTGTACCAGGCTTCTATTCCTCTGTTCTATGTCATTATGTTAGAGTCATAACTCTCTCATTCTACATAAAATATCTAAAAACTATTAATATATATGTAAAATTATGCTTCTACCATAGAACAAAAGTAAATACAACAAAAGTAAAATGAATTAGCCATAGATATCTGGTCTATGAGAGAAATTGGTGTTACAGATAAATCAAGTGAAGCAAAGCTGCAGGCATGTCAAGACAAGTTCAGGCAGAGCTGACATGACAAACACCAGCCCTGAGGCTATGCAAACTCAGTACGCCACTTATAGCCTGTTACTAGAAATGGCAGAAGGGTGGTAGACACAGGGACTTTATTTTAAGAGACATCAGGTTTTTAGACTTTTCACCATGGAACTGAGTCTGTTGTGCACACATTTTTGGCTGTGTTCCTGCTTTCTATTTCTTATTTATATAGCTCTGTTCCCACACTACCTTGCTCAGGGGAAGACACCTCAGCAGTACACCTTCTAAGACAGTTTATGTTATAAGGATTAAGAGACTTAAAAGGGTAGCACCATCTGTTTTTTTTAGCACCATGTTTTATTACAATATATTATAATGCAAATGGCTTTAGCACTTTCCTCAGGTTAGTAGGCAAAATTCACAATTTATCTTGGCAGGAAAATACTGACCTTCTCTCAGGAATTGCTTGTTATAGTCACTGCTAGTTAGCACGGAATTGCTGACCATCTTGAATAGGTACAAATGATTCCAGGAAAACCTCTCCCTGAGACCTAACTCTGGTATAGATCTAGAGTACACTGGAGCACTGTGTGGTTGTAATCTACAGGCTTCTGTGTATGTCCACACTGAATAACCAACATACTACTATTGGCCTATAAGGCAAATGATTTTGAAGCAAATGTTTGTGCACTTTTATATCTTGTCTCCCTCCAAACAGAATTGATAGGATGAATTGTATTTTTCTGTCTCACTTTGAAGCAGCTTGAGAACGTATCTAACGCTATGCATACCCACAACAGTTAAGCCTTTTGCTGTTAGACTACATATAGAAGAATAAGTGTCAAAGTCAGTCACTTCCAAGCTATTGTCATATTGAAGTGGTTAATAGCTATCAAACATGTCCACAAACACCTGTTAAAGGACAGGGGATAGTAGTTCATGACAATGTATTAGTTGGGTATAGAGATGGTTTAAGTATGTGATTTGGAATGTGAGTGTATGTGAAAAGAGATTTTGGTAATGAGAATTAAATATGATGGAATGGTTAAGTATGTATTATGTGGGGCTTGAGCGTGACGCAAATGGTATGGAATAAGGGGTGGAGACTAGTGGGTCTGTCTGAGCTGATTTTCCCCATACAGCCTTATGCTGCAGTACTGGGAGACAGAGGCTGTTGATAACACACCTATGTTATGCTGCCCACACAGCACCAAAGATAAGGGGGGGCAAGATCTGGGAGGGGATACAACCCGAACAGCCAACCCGAGCTGACCAATAAGATATTCCATACCATATGACATCAGCTCAACTAGAAAGGAAGGAGGACGGGGGGTTTCAGGGGAAGACGTTTGTCCTCCGAGCAACTGCTACGCGTTCTGAAGCCCTGCTTCTCAGGACAGGCCCGACACCGCCTGCGGATGGGAAGTAGAGAGTAACGGCTTTGCTTGCTTTTGCTTTGTGCGCGCGCGGCCTTGCTTTCTCTGCTGTTTATTAAAACTGCTTTTTATCATAACCCACGGGTTCTTCTTTTCCATCTTACTGTTTCCCCACTTGCCTTGCTGACAGAGGTTTGGGGCAGGGCACAAAGTGATAGAGGGACTAGGGGTGGGCATTGGGCACCCAGCCAAGTTAAACCCACCACACAAGGGGAATTCACACTTATCTGATAGTGTTCTGTGATGGTGTGACTAGCCAGGCCAATAGGGGAGAGCAGTGGATGTTGTCTACCTTGACTTCAGCAAGGTTTTTCACACTGTCTCCCATAATATCCTCAGAGGTAAGTTCAGGAAGTGTGGGTTAGGTGAGTGGACAGTGAGATGGATTGAGAACTGGCTGAAAGACAGAGGGTTGTGATCAATGGCACAGAGTCTAGTTGAAGGCCAGTAGCCAGTAGAGCTCACCAGGGGTCAGTACTAGGTCTAGTTTCATTCAACATATTTATCAATGACCTGGATGAAGGGATAGAGTGAGTGTACCCTTAGCAAGTTTGCTGATGATACAAAACTGGAAGGAGTGGCTGACATACCAGGAGGCTGTGCTGCCATTCAGTGAGATCTGGACAGGCTGGAGAGTTGAGCAATTCTTATATCTAAAGGCAGGGGTGACAAAGATGGAGCCAGTCTCTTTTCAGTGGTGCCTAGTGAAAGGACAAGGGGCAACAGGCCAAACTAGAACACAGGAAGTTTCACCTGAACATAAGGAAAAACTTCTTTACTTTGAGGGTGACAGAGCACTGGAACAGGCTGCCCAGAGTGTATGTGGAGTCTCCTTCTCTGGAGACTTTTAAAACCTCCCTGGATGCTGTGCAACTAGGTGAACCTGCTTTGGCAGGGGGATTGATCTAGATGATCTCCAGAGGTACCTTCTAACCCCTACCATTCTATGCTTCTGTGATTCTGTGAAAATCTGGACATGAGCTGGCAATGTGCAGTTGCAGCTCAGAAGGCAAATCGTATCCTGAGATGACTCAAAGGAAGCATGGTCAGCAAGTTGAGAGAAGTGAATCTGCTTCTCTACAACACTTTTGTGAGTCCTCATATGGAGTACTGTGTTTAGGTCTGGAGTCCTCAGCACAGGAAAGACATGAACCTATTGGAGTGAGTCCAGAGGAGGGCCACAAAAATGATAAGAGGGCTAGAAAACCTGTCCTATGATATTATTATTCTATAATTCTATGATTCTATGTTTTGGGTCTAGCCTTTAATTGCTTTTATCTTTTTTTTTTTTTTTTAAGTATCTGCTAAGCAACTTATATTTTTTGTTTGTTTGATGGAAAGACATGACAGGTACTTTGAGAACCAAAGTACAGTAAATTATGAGCACATTGCTTCATTGATTGTTTGGTTCCTCACTACACAATGAGTTAAACCACAGCCCAGAATAAACCTTCATGAGAATTTGTGATATAATGAGACATTTCTAGACACTAATGAACTTGAATTTTATTCTCTACAATTTATGACTATTTATGAATAATTAAGTAATGGCTAGTATATTTATGAACTATTCAGAAACATTGAGAATCCAAAGAAGTTGTACCAGAATGGAATTATCCATGAATATTATTACATGGATTCTCATTCCTAGTTAGAAAATATTTTTATTCTTGTTCTTAGAGGTCTTCTTCTTTTGAAATTTCAGTCATCAGTCAGTAATAAGAAAGATAATCACGTGACCAATAAAATATTTTACCGCTCAGATTCCAAATAGAGTATCTGACACTCTATTAACTCTGTGATGAGAAAATAGCTAGTCTTTCACATTCTATGTTTATGAAACTCAGGATACATCCACAAGCAAACAAATAAAACATTAGAAATTGTTTGTGAATGAGTCCCATAACTGTAATTTCCATGTTTTGTAGAATCTTGCTTTTGACTCTTATTTACTCAAACTTGTTCTAATCAGCAGAAATAGCTCTGCTTATCTCTTGCATCGTTCATAGAATTATTCTTAGAAAAATAATGCAAATGTCAACTGCAACAGTGTGACTCAAAAGTGTGGGAGGCATCATCTCAGGAAGTGGTCCATAGCTGTGAATCTTACTCCCATAATGAAATAACTTCAGACACTACTGTCATCAACCTTAAATCTGGAATTCTTCATTATAGCTTTGGAGCATGATGTTATAGGTAGTTTTATTTTTCATTTGTTTGCTTGTTTGGTTTTTTGTTGGTGGTGGTTTGTTTGTTTTTGTTTCTTTGTTTTTTGTGGTGAAGGCAAAGCTACAGTGGCAAAAGAGAGAAAATCAAGCCTACATCTGGATTACAGAATCTATAGATTCTTCTTAGTGTTCAAGCTAAGAATACTGATTGCTTGAATTTTCTAGATGTTCAAGTTAAATGTCATGTTAGTATGTCCTGCCCAGGCAACATCTCAGGACAGATGTTATGCACACACACTTTTCTCCACCTTTCCTTCTCTTCTTACCTACTCTGCATTTCGCTTTTGATAAATGGAAGACAGAATATCTTTATAGGTTAATACAAATGATGTCTCTGTTAAAAGATTAAAAGTAGATTCCACAGTAAAATTTCTTCATATGTTATAATCATTTTAGATTGGAATATAAAGAATGTTAGAAGTTGAAACTGCTTCAGGAAAGTCCTGATAAGATGTGATAGTCAAAACAATCTGCAGAATTCTTATTGACTAGTGGGGGTAGCTTTCCTGAACTATTGCAAGTGTTGGTTAGGAACTCTGTGTAATATGAAGCTGAAATAAGGATGAATAATGATGAACCTAAGCCTAGTTCACTGATTTAATCCCCTGAAAAACTGTTGGAATCACTGATTTTCCAACTTGTTTTAGAAATCAGAATGTGAGTAGGGTAGTAAATGCAACTGTTTATATCTTTAATATTACCAAACACAATATGCATGCAAAGATTGAAGACAAGAATATGAGTTTAGTTTTGGATTTGGGATGCTTTTTAGAGAGCTATTCTTGCCTACCAGATTCATTTTCAGAGTAATAACTGTATACAAGACAATCTATACCTTCAATTCAATAGTTTGTTATGTATGCTTTACTGGATTGGTCAAAATTACTTTATATGTGCTCTAAACAAATTGCTCAATTATATTTTGGAGAACATTGACACTCAAGCAGGGTTTAATATCAACTCAGACATTGATTAAAACCTACAAAGGTGGAATAAAAAAAAAATGCTGAAGTGTTTGACAAGTTTGCCATACAGTTAAAGGTGAACAGAATTATTTATTAATAAAAGAGGAGTCAAATGACTGAAAAACCGCTGACAGTAAAAATAACAACACTTCCTCAACAAAAAGAATTTAAATTATATTTTGTTTTTATATTACTTTCAAATACTTCAGAACAGCTGCCTATACCCTGCTTATCCACACAGAAATCATAGCCTGATTCATCTTGATTTTGTGAAGTATAGGTTGTGTGGCAAATTTTATTTGGTTTGTGTTTTCTTAAAGTGATTATTAAGCTAACTGAGACGGAATATATTTTAACTGTTCAGGATAAGACATGCCAGAATTCTCAGGCACCTTTCAGACAAGGGCCAGGGTTTTCCTGGGATAACACTACACTGAACTCGAAAGCTATATGCATACTACTGAAGAAAACTGTATCATGGACTGTTCCTGAATACAGGAACATTTTTGTTTATACTATTAAATTGCTAGAACAGTCTGCATTATGTTTTAGAATGTGCTGACTAGTACTTCTCAGAAAATTGTCACTCGCTGCTTGGGAGTTGGCACAAACTGGAGAATGTTCCCAATAGACAGTCCTGGAGGAGGCCTGGGGAAGCTTATTAGTTTTCCTCATAAATGGTTGTCAAGATTTCCAAACTGAAAATCCACTTGTTTTCATGCCAGCTGAGAAATTGAGGACTTCTGGCCAGTTGCCCACAGAGTCAGGTGTCTTAAAGCTTTTGGGTTAAGTTNGTTGGACCAGGTGACCTCTAGAGAATCATTCTATGATTCTATTCCAGACTGAAGTAAAAGAATCCTATGAAGGAAAGGGAAGAGATAAGTTCACCCAGAAAAGCTTAGTGAGCGTTTTAAGAATGAATTCTTTTGTAATGATGATTCACATAGCAATAAAGAAATTTGAGGAGTGCAAAGTTTTATTTGAACAAGAGTTCAAATAGACATCTGAGCACACAAGTCAGAACTTGACCAAAGATCAACAGAAAGTTCAAAATCCACAGCAAGACAAACTGAAACTATGAGTTTCACTACAGGAAGGCTTTAACTGAGGAGGGTGTGAAATGGCACTACCATCTAACTCTGTTAATCTCATTCTTTCTGACAAATAGTTCAAGCTTAAATAATTTTAGTAGAATAAATTATGAGAAGAACCTGTTCCATTTATCAGATTCAGTTGTATCATATCTTAAAATATCCCACAGTCATTTAATACAATATATTAAAAGAAACTACCCCATATAATTGTCTAATCTTAATTTAAAAAGAAAATCAATGTGATGTTTCATTTCTATTAAAAAAAATAATTTCTATCAAAAAATTTAAACATATTTTTAAATCTAATTAGGCTGTTGGTTGTCACGATGCCTAAGAACACAGCACCATTTTTAGTTCAATACCTCTAAGCCAGATTCAAATAAAGACTTAGGTGGCATGGTTGATTTATTCCTGTGTATGGATAGTTAACATCTCGGAATAAGAACGGAAGTATAGGGAAAAGGGAGAAACCTAAAATCAGCTTTTTTTCAGATTGTAGTTCATTAGAAAAAGAGTGTGGCAACAACTGAGGAGAAACAATTTGATCTGGTTTGGTTTTGAAGTCTTTTACTGAAGTATCTTTACTCCAGACTGCTAAGATGTACCTCTACTTATTAAGTCCAAAAGCACTTTTGAAAGTAAATGAAGATATTATATTTGAAAACATATCCAGAAAAAGAAAATTTAGTGACTGTTCTTCATGCTAGCATTATATATTATTATAAATGTTGTGTTTTTATACAGCTGTCAGATTTTTTTCCTGGAAAATAAGAGACCTGTTTCCAGAATCTGTCATGCTTTTTCTAAGGGCGTTTCAGCCTATATATTTTTTCTGTCTACCGTTGGTCCTAGCCACCCAGGTCTTGGTTCTTTCTTTGAAATGAATTTAAAATTATTAAGAAAACACAGGATATGGTGTTACTCTAGTGTTTTGGCCCTCATACCTCTTTCAACTCATTGTTTGTGGGTTTTTTTATGAGATCACAAATGTATGACAATTCAAAATCACTGTATAGTTTATCCCCATTTTATTAGAACTGAATTAGGTGACCAGTTCAGACAGTCACTGGGTAGGCTTCCTTTCATCCTAACCCTTGTAACATTCTCTGTCCATACATCATGATAGATTCATGTCATTTCTGAAATAATAATTGAGATAAAAGGAAGAGCAAATACAGCATAGTATCTATATCAATTATTCGTAGAGGCCTTCTACACACAGATTGTTTTTATGTTTTATACCAAGAACTAATTTCTGACAAGTCCTAATTTTTTTTCTTTCAACTGTCTTGGGAAAAGGAAGTGACAACCACACTTGCTATTGAGCCAATCCAGTCAATGTTAGAAATGAATATGCCTAACTGGACTAAGATTTTTAGAAGACCTTGGGCTAGGAAGGAAAAAAATGACTGAAATACTGGAGTTAAGCAAGACTGAGGAAATTATGAAAATGTCTTGAGAGTCCAATTTCAGTTAGCTTGTGAGGTTATAGAAGTAAAGAAACCACAAAAATCTCTTTGAGGCAGAGGTGCTTGTAAAGGTAGCTGACAGTGGAGGGGAAGCTAGAGCAAGATATTAATTTTAGACAAAGGAAACAATGTTCAAAGTAGCTCTCTGTAATGTCTGTCATTTTACTAGACTAAACCAATACCTAAGAATACATAGCCCCTGTGTATTCTTTAACAAGATCCAAAGGGCTGAATGAAAAGGAATGTTAAAAAAAAAAAAAAAGGACAAAAAAAGGGATATTTAACTTTGAAGTTGCTATAGTTAAAGATTAAACAGAGTGAGGACAAATGATCACAACTTCCTATTGAATTAGAAGTAATAAACCACTGTTTTCTTATAGATGTCCTGACTGATACACTGCAAGATCAATGCAGTGGAGATGTTTGTGAGTTATCATGTTTAAGAGTTAAGGCGGAGGAGATATAAGAAAGTTCCTGAAGCTGAGAAATGATGTTATGTGATATGCTTAAAGCATGCTTATTTAAAGAGAGATAAAAATGTGCTCATTATGTGCATAACACACTAAGTTTACTGCCCTTTCTTTAATTTATGGTCTCAAAATGCATTGCCTCAGGGCAGGAGAGCTTCTATAGATGACTTGTATACCTGTTAATTTGATGCATCTCTAGAAACCATTTGCTCTGATGTTTGATCAAGGACACATCTAGGAAAACGATTAACCAAAGAAATTGAATTGTTTCTGAGTCTCAAGATTTTTTTTATTAAATGAAATTATGGAATCTTTGAGAAATATTCAGACATTGTTATTAGGTGTAAAGCCAGTTAATAGTTCAGTAGGCATTATTACAGTAACAATGTGCGTGTACATGTTTTTATGGTTTTCATTTTAATTATGAGGCCATGCTGTATTTATTGTACCAATTTTTCAAATCAAGTGTATACTTCATAAGGATGTTTTCAAGAAAAGTCAGAATAGCATCATGTAGTCATAACAAAGATAATTTCCTTGGCATGGACTTGTGGTGAGCAATTTTGTATGACATTGCAATTGAAGTCTGTATAGGAAAACTGTTGTTCCACTGCCATAAGAAACAATGACATCCAAAATATTGACTCCTTCAATACTGAGAAGTAGCTGACACATTAATTTCTTTCTCCCTCCTTGGAGCTTAAAGTCACATATACATATTCAGATGGAGTTCCTTGGTTTATCTTTTCTACCCAATTGTGTTGTTTATTAATTCAGATTTCAGCAGTTCAAAAGATTTATTACAGATGTATTCTTTCTCTATATTCAAAAATGAACAAAACCTCCAACAACCAACCCACAAAAAGCAGTTCTCCAAAACAATTGCAGTTACAATCAATATTTAACTTGTATAATCAAGTTTTTATGTAAAGTGTAAATAAAATAATTTACTTGTCCTAGAACACTGGTTTTTATTTTTTTCCATACAAACTCATCAATTTTAAGGTAGATAGATTATGATACAATAAATTAGAATAGTTTCTACTTCAATAAAAGAGCAATGTACAAGGTGAAGCTCTGTTGAGAATATAGAGGACTCTATTTGAAAGCAATGGGAAAAATATTGGACATTTCTAGACTCATAGTAGATACATAATTTAATGGTACACCCACTTTATTTATAAGAAAATTTAACATTTTTAAGAAATGCAACCATTGTATTGATTTCATAAATTTTTTTATTGAATTGCAACTTGAAAACATACACAGTAGCTATCTTTCCCTATTCCTTTTGTGTGCGACTAGTCATTCAGCTTCATGTTCCATGACTTGTCCAAGTTTGCAAACTGTGTATAAAGGCAGATTACTGACAAAAGCATGAGTCTGGAGAAGATGGCCTTTTGCAGCAAGGTGGCCATGGGTGAAATTCATGTGCCCTTAGTGAGGACTTGAGCAAATTAGGTGTTTGAGCTGGTCACCTACATGACAGTGATCATATAATCCTGAGATATTTTGTCTAGTCATCCTAAAGAGACTTTTAAGACAGGATGACTTTTCTTCTGAAAATGGCTATTTCTTACCACTGACAGTGTGGCAAGCAGTTCAGAGGGCAACCAGTAAAAGCACAGTAGAAATTCTGAATCAGAAGTTTAGCTTCTAAACAGCAGCAGATGCAGGCCTCATGTATGTGTATGTGCATGTGTCTGTGTTTATTTCTCTCTCTGTCTCTGGTGTATGTGGTCTGTTTCTTCTCTGAAGTGCTACCACTTACCTCAGAATGAAGTGAAGGGGCCAAGTTTAAGTGTCTGGTGTTAAACTGTCCAGAAAGTTGAAGTGGGGGCAGAGTTAACTGTTTTACAGGAGCTACTGTACACTGGATGGAAACAAATTAAAAAAAAAAAAAGGGTTGGCAGTTTGGAATCCAGTCTTCTCATTCAATGAAGTACTGGCTGCTCCGAGTTCCTGCAGCAAGAGGTGCATGATGACTTTTGGTACTCCTACGACAGTCCCATGGTGAAAATTTTTGTTTTAACGATCTGTGACAAGATACATGTTGACTGTTGACAATCTCCAGAGCTGTACAGTTATGGCAAATCACATGCAACAGCTAGAATGACCTTCCTGATGTGCATAAAATCTTAATCTACTTCAAGCAACTAAGAACAGTTTCCCTTTTACGTCTTCTTGGCCTGGCTAACAGCTGCTCAGAGTCAATGATCTATGTGACAAACAGATATGATAGGGAAAAAACCAGTAAATATTGTCAGGTTATGCACCTTAGCACTGTGCTTTCTTTAATAGTTACACAGAGCTCACAAACTAGAGGACAGAAATGAAATCTTGAGAAGGCTAAATATAAATATGCTAAAGCATAAATAATTTATGCTGCCAAGGCAAGAACATAATTAAGGTGACATTACTTTTCTTCTAGCCAGGACGCATCTTTGTGAAAAGGTAAACAGAAAGTCAAGTGAATTTATCCACGGACAAAACTAACATGAGCACTCATAAATATTTGCAAAAGGATACTAAAGATTGCTTATTCTGCTGTTATGCTGATAGCCATATGAGGAAATTTCTAACATGTTACAATAAAAATATTTCATGTGGTTTACAGATCAGTGAGGTGCTAGGGCCTGAGTAATAGGCCCTGAATTGAAGTTGACATATGGATGAATATCACAACCAGGTGAAAAGACTAAGGTTGTCCAGAAGCCTCCTACTAGGGTCAAGGGCAAGACTGGGTTGGCCTCTGTGTTTGCAACCAAGAAGAACTTTTAGCTCCACTGCTGGCTGCAACCCACTAGGCGTTGAGCAGTGGGGACACGTGCCATACCAGGCACGGCCCCCTCTGAGAGCCATCTAGGAGGGGAGGCCAGGACAAGTATACCCCTGCAGGTGGTGTAAAGATTGTGGTTCATCTATGTGTCAGGGAACCTAGTGAAGTCCTAGGGCCTGAGCAGGCTCTGAATTAAAGCTGACATATGGATGAATCTCACAACCAAACAGTATAATTGAAACCAGAAGAGGATTTTTCTCTGCTGGGAAACTAGCTGATTGTGAGAACAGACACAGCTAGCCCGATGAAAGGATGGGTTCCTTCTCCTTGTTCTTTCCCAGGTCTGGCCAACCTTGGATGGAATCCAAGGAGGAGGAAAAATAGCAGATGTCCAGCTGCTGAAGTTTTTTGAGGTTGCCTGTGCAACCTGAGTTGTTTATTCAGTAGTATAAAAGCTAGTCTCGCTTGTAGAGAAGTCGGAAGCCATTCTGCGGGTGGGGACACTGCACAGGATTTTCCCACATCATTGAGAAGGCCCCCGACTGCTCACTGCAACCAGGGTTCCCCAGTGACAGTGGGTCAGAGGGAGATATTGGAAGAGACGTTGGAAGAGACACTGAAAGAGACAAAGATAATGGACCTGATTGTCTACCCCTTTGGAATAGGTCACAGCTTGGTCATGTATCTTTTTGGTGTTTATCATATTATGTTGATGCACCTCTCTGGCATTTGCTGGGGAGGCTTGTGCATGGCCATGGTGATATTCAGGGTGTGGTTGATTTCTCCACCCATTGTCGAATTTGCTGCCTGGCTTCTTTTCCCTTCCATTATTGAGTTTGTAATGAGGTTTATTTTCCCTTTTATTATATCACCCGTGGTTAGTGGATTCATCTCCTCCGTTTCTGGCCATGCAGCATCAGCTTTTAGTTTTGTAGAAATAGACAATAAAGTTTCCATCTGTATCCTGCTGGTGGTGGCTGTGTTCCTGGTGTTGTGCAGGATAATTGGTGAAACAATGAGAGATTTACTTGTCAATGAATATAAAGATTATTTTACATTTTCTTTTGAATATTTCTACAAGAGTGTTTTGCTTATGATGTATGTTTACTGAGGTCTCAGTTATTAATTAAGAATAATACATTTGAAATTATTATTAAATCTTATTTTTATTACCATGAAGCACCTACCTTTCACTGAACTTTGAAAAACAGTAAGTGGAAATAAATGGACTTTTGTAACGCCCTCTTTGTAAGCAATTTTACTATTAAAAAGAAATAGCTTTTCTTATGATTAATACTAATGATGTAATGTTGCATAAAATAATGAAAAAGGTGAACCTTAATAACTGTAAGTACTAGCAGAAGTTAATGGGGTTGCTCCTGGTTACGTGACTCTGCTCATGAAGTCTTAACAATGGACTGGGGAACAAACTGGAAGTAAAATAAAACAATTGACTATACAAACAAGTTTTTAGATGAGAAAATATTGTAGTAAGATACTACTTTTTCAAAGAATGAAGATACTCCTTCTTGGTAGGAATAAATTATTTATGATTAAGGTGGCGAGACACTTTAGAGCTCAGAACTAGACCCAGCGCTCCAATTGTGTCTCACCATTACCATCAACCTACTGACAACTCTCTTCCTAATGCAGCCCATTACCCTTCTTTGCTGCAAAGGTGTATTGCTGGATGATGGTCAGCTTGTTGTCCACCAGGACCTCAGGATCCATCTCTGCTGAGCTGCTTTCCAAACAGTCAGCCCCTAGCCATCAGCCTTCTCCATTTATATTCACAGGTCCATCTCATCAGATGCTGTGGATTTACGTACATCCAATTTTTATAAATGTTACCTAATCTGAGCCTCCTCCATCAAAGGAAAGTCTCCACAACTCCTGACTTTTCCACTGGTCACGGTGGCCTGGGATTCCTGAAGCCCATTTTCTCAGTAAAGACCAAGGCAAAGGTGGCATTGAGTACCTCTGTGTTTTCTGTTTCTTTTGTCACCAAGTCCCCTGCCTCATTCAGGAGCAGACCCTCATTTTCCCTATTTTCTTTTTACAGATGAAAAACTTGTAGAAAACCTTTCTTGTTGCTCTTCACATCTCCCACAAGTTTCAACTCCAGATGGGCTTTGGTTTTCCTAACCTCATTCCTGCATTGCACTGACAGTATCTCTAAATTCCTCCTAGGCTATGTCAATCTGCTTCCACCTCTTGTAGGTTTCCTCTTTATGTGTGAATTTATTCTGGAGCTCCTTGTTCACCCATGCAGACTTATACCTGTCTTTATTTGATTTCCTGCTTTTCAGAACTGCCTGTTCTTGAGCTTGGAGGAGGGAGTTCTTGTAAAATCAACCTCACCAGAATCATATCCCATGGGACTCTTCCAAGCAGATCTATGAGCAGGTATGAGATCCTGACATCCAGGGTTGTGATCCTACTTTTTACCTGGTTTCCTTCTCTCAGGATCCTGAACTCCATGATCTCGTGATCACTATTGCCAAGGCTGCCTTCGACCTTCCTGCTCCTGACCAGTCTCTTCTTATTTGTAAGTATCAGGTGCAACAAAGCACCTTCCCTTTCTGATTCTTCAATTGCCTCTGTCAGGAACATGTCATCAATGCACTCCCAGAAACCTCCTTGATTGATTCTGCTCTGCAGTGCTTCCCTGCCAGTGGATATCAGGATTATTAAAGTCTGCTAGGAGGACCAGATTCTGCAAATGTGATTCTTCCTCCATTATTTGGAAGAACACACCAGTGATGACACCCACAATGGTCTGAACTCTAATCCTGACATATAACCTCTCAGCTGGTTCATCACCTGTTCCAAGGCAGAGTTTCATGCACTCATACTGCTTTCTCACCAAAGGACAGCTACCTCTCCTCACTGTCCTGCTCTGTCCTTCTTAAAGATATTACATCCACCCAAGGCATCACTCATTTATATTAGCTACTCTACCACATCTCCATGATCCCACTGAGATCACAGCCCTTCAACTGCACATAGACCTCTAATTCCTTCTTTTTGTTCCCTATGCTGTGTACAGGTAACTTAGAGAGGTACCCAGTTGTGCTGACTTCATAGAAAATGTGCAAGAGCTTCCCCCATAATGTTGTCCTATAGGCACTTCCTTATTTATATACATATACTCTTGGGATAGGTCCCTTTCTGCCCTGCATTGTTGATTATGAAGTCCCTCTTGTATGCCCTTTGCTTGTCATCCAGTTCCACTGTTTTCTTACTTGGTTCAAGTCATCTTTTTTCTGATTTTTACTTTTCTTGAAATAGATGGATTTTTTCCGACTTATTCTGATCATGTCCTTGCAGCCACAGACTTGGTGATAGGAAAAAAAAAGAAAATCTCACATATCTGACAAAAATTTACTCCAGGTTACTCTAAATCATCAGTTTACAGACAGTGTAGTAAAGAAATCAATATTTCAATCACCATGGTTCAATCCACAGCATTTATTTCAAAATCTTATCTTGTCTTCTACTTGAATAAAGGAATGTAGTCCAAAAAACCAAAACAAAACTGAAAACCACCATTCACTTTTAATCCATTGCTCTGTATATCATCAGAATTATAAAGATATCTACTTTTCTCTTTCTGATATTGAATGGCTGTTAATTGTGTCAGAAATGGAGAAATACAAAGTACTAGCATAAATTTCAAGGGAAAAATATCTCTGTTGAATATGAGCAACTTCTATTATCCACAGATACTTTACCATAGTGAATATTTCACTAACTGCAGGACTCAGGAAGCAGTTAACTACCCAGGGATCTGAATAATTCAAAATTCTTGATATTCTTTTGTGAACCTATAGGGCTTTAGCTAACTGAGGTAGTATATATTAAAGCAATGTTTCAGCTAACAACTGTCTTTCTTTCAGTTAAAATTTTAAATTATTTGTGCTGTGCCTATTAAAAAAAATCATTTCAAGCATACTTTCAACAAGAGCATTGAAGGTGCTTTACTACACTGAGAGATGCACAGCACAAATAGAAAATTGAAGTGCTGATCTGCCTTCTTTCTTTGTGTTTTCTTCAATGAAAGGAAAATGTATTTGTTGTTCATTGGGTTTTCCAAAAACTTGACAACTACTGGATTTACTGGAGCTTCAGCCCTGTGCTACATGTCCACTTCTCTGCAATGGAAGTTGCACAGGAACTATTGTATTTATTGTATATTATCAGAAAATCATCTCACATTTAAATTATACATTCACGGCATCTGTAGCACAGGGAAACATGCTACTTTCCTGAATATGAGTTGTGCTGTATGAAAGAGCAAAGCTAACACATCCTTTACCAGTCTTTCAAGCAGTTTCACTATATTCTCTTGGTTTTTGAGATCCTACTTGATTGCAAGTAAAAAGTGACTTATGCCTACCAGATGTAGTTGGAAAATCTGTTGAATTTTACATGCTCCTGAAAGTCCGAGCATTTAATTTTTGGATTTCAGTGAAGTTCTTGTCATTCCAGATAAGAGATGATTCAGTCAGGAATGAACCTCAGCTTGCTTTGTTGTAAAGTAGAAGAGAATTAAAAAGAAAAAAACCTGCTATATTGTAACTATATTGAGATTTTAAGAGTTGTTTACAAAACAATGTTTATAAGGAAATATTTAATATGCTATAAATCTTTTGGATATCTTCACTTCAGAAAATATTGTAGAATAAGCATTTAGCAATTAATTTAGAAGTAAAAAACTGCATCATTTTCCTTCAAAGTATTCAAATATAATAAGCAGAAATAAACAAATAAAAAATACTGAGGTGTATGCACAGCTTTGCTTAATAATTTGAGATCTATTATACTGGGAAATAGTTTCAGGTGTCATTGAAAATAAATCTTTAAGACACACCTAATAATATTTATAAAGAAATGAGGTAAAGGTAATAACTGAGAAGATAATTTTCATTTAAACTGCTGTGGAGCAGACAGATGAAGAAAATATTGTCTTATTGTGAGAGAAAAAGTTATAAGTTACCATGGTTGCTGGCTTGTGGAATTTTTAGAAGCTGTGCAAATAACTGAAAGAACTTAAGCTACTGACTGTTGAAAGCATCCTTTTTAATAGTAGCTAAATTCTGTTTGGATTGGTCATATGCTTTGTTTCTAGCTTCTTAGGAACTGTATAATATTTGAATTCCTAATAGGTGACATTAGTCCCAGGCTTTCAGATGGGAGTGATATCCATTCAAAATAAAATCTGAGATCTTCAGGTTATCTCCTCAAGGCACTTCAATAATCTTGCTGTCTCCAGTTGGCTTATGGATACATAATTTGTTAGAACTCTACTATAAATACTCTTTTGACATTATTTCAAAACACAACAGCTACAAAATATAATTTGAACATTTGCTTAAGTAAAAGAATAAATTTAAAAAGATGTATAATTTTCTCATAGTCAATATTTCAATACAAAACAAAAACAACACATCTCAAAACAAATAATGTTGCACTTTAAAAATATTATTTGAAGGAACTTAATCTCATTTTTAATTGGTAACAAATTCTTTCTGGAAGTGATAGCTTCATCTTCCTCGATGTATTTAAACAGAGATGGGCACCTTAATATATGATCAGTAATAGTCTCACTTCACACATAGTACTTAGGCCATCTACAAGGATATATTTTGCTTTTCTTCTTCACTATATATATTAAAATAAATAAATACCTGGCTAGTAAGTAGCAAATGGAAGTGTCTCTGAAGACTTGTTTCAGTCTGAATGGAAAATTGGCAATATATTGTATGAATTGTATTCAATTTTTTATATTTTTTTAAATCACATCTTGACATACAAGCTTAATGCCTGCTAATAAAATACCACTTTAATACCAGGTGATATTTTATTAACATGCAAAAGACTACTCAGTACTTATATTGCAGAACTTTTATAATCAAGAAGTNTGCACATTGTTGGCTCATGCTGAGATTTTCATCAACTAACACCCTCATACATATTGTTTGCTTAGTTACCAAAAATACGGAGGAGAAAAATGACATATTGCTTGGCCCATTTTTTGGTGTCCATCTTAGCTAGGTGCTAAGTTAAAGTACTGAATATTATACAGCATACTGTATGCTATCCAACACTATTAATATTTTAATTTGCTACCCTTTACTTTCTAATTAATTTCATACTGACTTGTGTGGCTTGTACCAGTATTAATGTATCATTTCTTCTCATGGTCTGTGCTGCTAACTGTTCAGCTTCCTAAGTAATAAAAGGCAGATCCTAAAAAAAAAGTCTCATTAAATACCAGGGCATTGAGAGTGAAACCATATTCCCAAACTACATGTCAGTGCCTTTTTGCATCATGCAGTGCAGTATGGGCAAGTCATTGTAATCTACTTTTGCCTAGATAGATTCTAGAACTGGAGTCAGGACCTATACATCAAGAATGCAGTGAAATATTCAAGCTAATAATCTATGCCAAGTAGAGTTCATGAACCTGTATAATTTTGAATAAAGCGGTAACATCTCTGTACATTACTGCCCTGTCATGTGACTAGAATGGTACTTTTAAAGCAGCCCAGAGAAGATTTGTATCCTATGCAGGGAAAACACACCCTTGGATCTGCCTTCTGTATAGAGGCCCTTGAGCTGAATTTCTAGCAGTGAATATGTTCTACAGGAAAATATCTAAATCAAACAATAAGAAATGGCATGGAAAAGATGTGCCTTGTAAGAGTTCATTCATCACCAAGCTACAGGATAANCCAATCCAAATCTACCTTCTTCCATTTTGAGTGCATTATCTCTTGTTCTATCCCTACAGACTTTTGTAAAAAGTCCTTCCCCCACCTTCTTGTAGACCCCCTTCAGATACTGGAAGGCTGCAGTAAGGTGTCCCTGGAGCCTTCTCTTCTCCAGGCTGAACAACCCCAACTCAGCCTA
>VYZX01023855.1:9272-19714 GCA_013401335.1 Brachypteracias leptosomus | reverse complement strand
ATTATTATATTTGGTTTTGTTAGCTTGGGATGGGATGATATTATTATTGTTATTATTATTATTAATTATTATATTTGGTTTTGCTAGCTTGGGATGGGATGATGATGATGATGATTATTATTATTATTATTATATTTGGGTTTGGGGTTTTTTTACAGTGTTTTCTTGTTGTTGTGGGTTTTTTTGCAAAGGGTGGGTCTTGGTTTGAGGTTTTAAGGGAGAGAGGATTCACTGCCTGGAGGGATTCAAAACCCATATTGATGTGGTGCTGAGGGACATGGTTTAGGGGTGGGCTTGGCAGCGGTAGGTTTCTGGATGGACTCAATGATCTTAAGTGACTCTATGAGTAATTGCCATGCTATTAGGAAGTGTGAAGCTAAGGAACTATGACTATTATTAAAAAATCTCTGTACCACTGCAGTGTTTGGTCAGTCAGGAACAATTACACAAGGGTTGTGGGCCAAAGATAGTCCTAGTAGGACTGGGGGAATGGCTCCAAACTAGAGGTGGGGAGATTGAGATGAGACGTTAGGAAGAAGTTGTTGCCCAGGAGGGTGGGGACACACTGGCCCAGGTTGGCCAGAGAGGTGCTGGAAGCCCCATCCCTGGACATTTTGAAGGCCAGGCTGGCTGGGGCTGTGAGCAACCTGATCTAGGTCTATTTTCCAGCATCTCCCTTAGTTATAATGTCCTTTTTTATCAGCTGGGTGCATTTTGGAGTCTCATTTTGGAGTATTCAAAAGTTGACTGGACATGGTCCTGTGCAACTGGCTTCTATGTGGCTCTGCTTGAGCAGGAGCACTGGACAAGTTGATCTCCAGAGGTCCCTTCCACCCTCAACCATTCCCTGACCCTGGAACTCTGTGATCCCCAGCTTCATGTTGCATATTCATATGAAATCTTCCTTTCTCCACTTATTTCTTGGGCTGTGTTGCAGAGAGGACTTTCTGGAGGAAGGAAGATATGGGACATGTTATAAATGATGTGACAGGTTATAAGAGATCCCACCAGCTGTGGGGAGCTGAAGACACCTTGCTTAGGGAACTCTGCTGTACAACAGCAATGGCTTTGGTGAGGAATGTTGGGTGGGCTCCAATTTGTGGCAGCTGCCCCCACCCCAGGGAGGTGAAATAGCCCCAAAGAGAATGGACAAGGCTTGAGATCTTCTTCCCCAAGCTGCAAACATTCATCCTCACTCCAGCCACCTCCCACCAACCAAACCAGAAGAATTTGAAATCTTGGCAACCTTCCGTGGAGGAAAATCATCTTTAAGGAGCCTCAAAAGCCGCCCTTGGGCAAATCCTCTTTTCAGAGTCAAAATAATAATAATTAATGAAATTCCACAGTATCCAGAAAAAAGGCAGAGCTCTTAGAAACTCTCCGAGCTGCCTTTTCCAATTAGGAATTGCCACATCCAGTAACATCACCCTGAGACAGTGGGAGGCTGATCTGGGCAGGCAAGTGAGGGTGCAGCTAAAGTCGAGATAAGATCAGCACCTCTCCCTTAAGATATAAAATAAACTGCATCATTTTATTGAATTAGCATATTAAAGTCAAACCCAGCATCCCTGCCACTTCACCCGAACCAATGCCAGGGAGCTTAATATTGGATTATTGGGTTCCTCTTGCTGTTTGGGGATGGATGATTAACTCTTTCCAGTGAGAAGACACCAGGCTGTCTAACTGTCCATCAAATGCTTGTTGAATATTTTACTGAAAATAGAGGCAAAGAAAGAAAATAAACAGGTAAAAGCATTGAAATGCAAAGTGGGAAGTGAAATTCTTATTTTAATGATATATTATTAGGTTTTAGAAGCAAAGCACTCTTCCACTTTGTAATCCCTAATCGCAATTTCATCATTTCATAGGGTCAGATTAGGTCATCCCTCAAGATTGTCATCATAAAACCCCGTTTTTGTCAGTGTGGGTCTTCTCAAAGCTTAAAAATTCATAAAGGGCTGATGTCAAGAGGATGGGGCCAACCTCTTGTCAGTGGTGGCCAGCAACAGGACAAGGGGCAACGCACCAACACAAGAAGTTCCATCTGAACATGAGGAACTTCCTTCCTTTGAGGGTGGTGGAGCCTGGTCCAGGCTGTCCAGAGAGGTTGTGGAGTCTCCTTCTCTGGAGAGATTCCAATTCACCCGGTCACCTGCTCTTGGTGACCCTGCTTTAGCAGGGGGGTTGGACTAGATGATCCCAAGAGGTCCCTTCCAACCCCTACCACTCTTATTCTGTGATTCATGGAGCCCAGCATATATTTGAGAAGAATATTTAATATTTTTGGAGGATTGCATAAGATGTGGAATCAATTGGTTGGTTCTTCTATTACAAGTCAAAAAAAAAAAAAGAAATAAAATATTAGTGGCTGCATTTAGCTGGGTATAAAGTGTATGTGAATTAGGACAGGCTGGAAGTATGTCTAAGGAGATAAAAGATTCAGTTTATAGAATGGAAACATTTGGGCTGAAATCTAAAATATTTTAATTCATAGAATCCTAGAATGTTTGAGGCTGGAAGGGACCTCCAGAGCTCATCTGGTCCAGCCTCCCTACACCAGCAGGGACATCTCTACCTAGGGCAGGCTGCTCAGAGCCCCATCAGGCACATTTTTTTGTACTTCCTAAATTGCGCAAAAAAAAGTTATTAATATTAAGATTTGGGGGTTTTAATTTAAAAGCAACCTTTTTTTAATTATTTATTTTTAATTTAATAGCAAGTTTTCTCTTCTTTGTTGCTGCCATGAATGCTTCTTACCCACCAATTTGATCTTTACATCACTTTATTCAGACCAACTGCTGTGGAACTCAGACCTGGTCATTCTGGGGTGATGCCCCTTGATCCCAGACCATGTCAACCCATTCTAGAATTGATGAAGTTCTAAACTGGGCATCATTCCCCTCCCTCGTTGCCATTTTGGGGTATTCCCTGTTCTATCCTCTGGATTAGAACTTAAAAGGTGAGCATTGCCCATTGGGGTGGCAAAAGTTGTCCCACAAGCAACCAATAATGTGGTTTTCTACTTAAATAGTCTCAGTAAGACCTTTGTTTGGGGTTTAATCATTGCACAGAGATAGGTATTAAACCCTAATAAATTGTCCTTCTCAAGACACAAGGTCTCTTAGGATCAACTCCAGGAGTAAATGAGAGGACACGTGTTGCTTTTAGATACCTAAACTGAGCTGAGACCAACCCTACCTCACCAACACGAAGTGATCCCTGCTCATAAACTACTTTGTTATATGAAAATCATGGGTTTTTTTAAAAAAAAAGCAAAAATAGGTGGGGTTTTGTTTCTTTTAGAAAGGACCTGAATTCCTGCAGAGCTGGAAATCAAGGAGAATAAAATGTTTATTAGAAATTCTCCCCCTTTGTCTCTTTTCTACTCAGTTCAAAACCAAATTGTCAGGGTTGGAAGGGACCTTAAAGACCCTCTAGTTGAAAGCAACACTCCATCAAATCCTTGTACTCTAGGTACTATTTTTGCCCAACGAACAGGAATCCAGAGGAGATAATAACTTTTAAAACCAGTGGAGGGTCTCTATCAATTTTCCTAAGGAATTTAAACGTGTCCTTGTGCCCGAAAGTGAAAATCTATCACCCATAGCCTGGTAAAACTTGGCCTGTAGAGGGATGGTTTATAAATCATTCAGTAGCAGATGATGTTACAACCAAAGCAGTGGGAGTTTTGAAATACCTACATCAGATTAGGCTTGTGTTTGTTTCAAAAAAAGCTCTGATCTACTTTGGATTTTTGGCAGGCACAACATGAGCCCAACATGAACTACTCTAAATCAAAGCCTGTTTTGAAAGTCAAACTTGGCCTGCTTCCAATCTCAATTAAAAAACATTTGATGTCTTTTAGACTTCTATTTTTTAATTTTTTAATTTTTTTTTTTTTCTTCTTCTCTCTTACCCTGCCCAGACCTGTCCAGAACAAAGATCCCACCAGGAACTAGTGAAATGGCAGATAATAGAATGGGTTGGGTTGGAAGGGACCTCAAAGATCATCTAGTTTCAACCCCCCTGCCATGGCAGGGACACCTCCCACTAGACCAGGTTGCTCCAAGCCCCATCCAACCTGGCCTTGAACACCTCCAGGGGTGGAGCATCCACAACCCCCTGGGCAACCTGTGCCAGGGTCTCACCACCCTCACAATGAAGAATTTCTTCCTTACGTCTAATCTAAATCTACCCTCTTTCAGTTTAAAATCATTGGCCCTTGTCCTACAACTGTACTCCCTGAGTTCCTCCTCAACTTTCCTGCAGGCCCCTTTTAAGTCCTGGAAGGTTGGAATAAAGTCTCCTTGGAGCCTTCTCCAGGCTGAACAACTTCAATTCTCTGGGGACCTTCTGGTGGCCTTCCAGGATCTGAAGGGGGCTCCAAGAAAGCTGGGGAGGGACTTTTGAGGCTGTCGGGTAGTGGTAGGATTGGGGGAATGGATCAAAAGTAGAGGTGGGGAGATTGAGATGAGACGTTAGGAAGAAGTTGTTGGCCATGAGGGTGGGGAGACACTGGCCCAGGTTGGCCAGAGAGGTGCTGGAAGCCCCATCCCTGGACATTTTGAAGGCCAGGCTGGCTGGGGCTGTGAGCAACTGATGTAGTGGGAGGTGTCCCTGGGCATGGCAGGGGGGTTGGAACTGGATGATCTTGAAGGTCCCTTCCAACCCTGACAATTCTTGATTCTATTTATTTCAGGGCAATGAGCACCACGAGCTTTGCTCTACTCTAAGATTTCTAAAAAAAACCCCAAAAGTTGATTCTGTAATAACTTTAACTAACCACAGTAGCAACACTCTGTTACTGTTTGTAGATGTGGCTGCATCCAAAATCAATTATATTTGTGCATTTTCCACTGACATTTGTATTTATTACCTAACCAGAAGCACACGTGCATCGGGGTTTATTTAATTTTAAATGACAACTCCTCTGCTAGTGAATTTGTACCAGACCACATGAATGCAGCAGAGTTAGTCACATGTAATTTGTTTATCATAATCTTGGAAGAAAAGCATCAGGACTTGCAGTGCATCTCTCTCCTGATTTCCAATGCTGCCTGATTTTTCTCTTGCCACGTATATCTACTCAACTCATATGAAATGTTAATCTCGATTCATTTAAGTGGTTGGCTGTGGGTTCCTCCTGATTTATTTATTAAATCATCACAGAGAGGGGAAAAAAAAACCAAACCACTGAAAAAGAGACACAAATAAAGGAAGAGTGAGGACCTGGGGAAGTACAGGTCAGTCAGTCCCACCTCTGTGCCCGAGAAGATCATAGGATCATTTAGGTTGGGAAGGACCTCTAGGATCAAGTCCAACCTCTGTCCAACATCTCCCTGAGCCCCAGACCATGTCTCCAAGCACCACATCTACTCCTTTGTTGAAGCCCTCCAGGGATGGGGACTCCAGCACCTCCCTGGGCAGCCTGGGCCAGGGCCTGACCACTCTGGCAGCAAAGAACTTCTTCCTCATGTCCAACCTAAACCTGCCCTGGGGCAATCTGCGGCCATCACCTCTTGTCCTCTCATTAGATATTTTCTAATATGTATATTTGACGTGTTTATTCCATTTTGCTGTATTGATTTTGTTCATGGTTAAAGGTTTTGCTGCTTTTCTATTCCCTTTTCACTCCAAAGTGAGGGGTGGGTGAGATGTTACCCGTCATTTAACAGAACTAAAATGCATTTTACCCTGGTTTTGATCCACATCTATCTCAGCATTTTGTTCCTTGACTTGCCACAGTCAGTGACACTCAGTAAACATCTCAGTGAAGTGGATGTCACATAGTTTCAGAATATGTTCATGGCTCTGAGAGGCCCAGAATTCCTCAGCCTTGTTAAATCTCTGTCAGATTTCAAAGCCTTGCTACATTCCTGTGATAGACCCTGCACAAAATCCTACAGTGGAAGGAAAGGGGAACTTTCCCCAGTGTTTCTTTCTGATTATTTTTCTGAGTTGGGGAAGAAAAAAGAGGAGTTTTCAAAATGCAGAGGGGAAGTAAGAGCCAGGAACGAGGAGTTTCATGACAAGCTATCTTAGAGGGCTTTGAAAACCTCGATTTAAAGGCAGCAGTAGCTTGTCAAGGACACTATATATCTTAAATCTCAGTGCTTGAACGGTGACGAGAGAGGGGAGCAGGTTTGTAGCAGTCTCACAAGGGTGGGGATAATTCCTGATTCATCCCCTTTTTACCAGTTGAGCATTTATTGCTTACCCTGGCACACAGCTCCAGAGATCATAGAGTGTTTGAGGCTGGAAGGGACCTCTAGAGCTCATCTGCTCCAACCTCCCTACCCCAGCAGGGACATCTCTACTTAGGCCAGGCTGCTCAGAGCCCCAGCAAGCCTGACCTTGAAGGACTCCAGGGATGGGGCCTCCACCCCCTCTCTGGGCAGCCCATTCCACTCATCTATCACCCTCAGGTTAAAGAACTTTTTTCTAATATCCAGCCTAAATTTCTCCTCCATATCAATGTCTATAGTGTAGAAACGTGGGTGTCTAAGCTCCCTTTAAAGCCAGTGGAGACTGGATCAAGTCAATAGGGAGGATTCATTTTCCTTGTGTTAAGATGTCCTGCCTCACCTTTAGCTAGGATTTGAGTCTTACTTAGATCCTTGTATTATTTCTGCCACCTG
This sequence comes from Brachypteracias leptosomus, assembly GCA_013401335.1. Classification (NCBI taxonomy): domain Eukaryota; kingdom Metazoa; phylum Chordata; class Aves; order Coraciiformes; family Brachypteraciidae; genus Brachypteracias; species Brachypteracias leptosomus. The sequence continues at coordinate 13,076 of VYZX01023855.1, read as the reverse complement.
TGTGGGGGTATTTTTTGTGGCTTAGGGCACTAAATTCCTATTATTAGGAAAATGCATCAACTTCCTACAATTATTTCATAGAATCATTATGGTTGGAAAGGACCTCTAGGATCAGCAAGTCCAACCTTCATCCCAACATCTCCCTCACCCCTAGACCATACCCTCAAGTGCTACATCTACTCATTTTTTAATGCCTGGAGTGCTTCAAGGGCAGACTTGCTGGGGCTCTGAGCAGCCTGCCCTAGGTAGAGATGTCCCTGCTGGTGTAGGGAGGTTGGACCAGATGACCTCTAGAGGTCCCTTCCAGCCTCAAACATTCTAGGATTCTGTTTTGATGGCCTTTATTTCTGATTTTGTTGCAATCTTTATTGCATTCAGCTCCACTGTTCTAACAACGTAGGTAGGGAGAAGACAAGGTGTGAGGGATTAGTGTATATTATCCATAACCTAGAGTCAAAGATGACCCAGTTGACTCCCTTACCTTTCCTTTAGGACTACCTGAAATACTCTCTTTTGTTGCCATACCTTGGCCAAGGAGTTCTTCTGAGTCTCTTTCATGCTTTCCCTTCAATCTCTCTTTGCAGAATCTCAGCTCCATATTTGAATATTGCAAAAAGCTGTGAGTAAAGCATTAGAACAAGAGCACACCAGATAAAAATTCCCATTTGTGGATACAAACCTCCTTAAATTGCCATTATATATTTTGATGATTTTTTAGCCTGTGGGTACCACCGCTATAATTTGCAGCGTATAAGTTTTAATAAGTCAATTATAAATGGAATGGATGCTGCAAATATCACCAGAGTGGCAGCTTAATAAACAGGGCTTTTTTTTTTAATCTTCTCCTCAAAGTTAATGTAGCGTTCCTCTAATTTATAATCAAAATGCAAAACAAAATTCAGCTTAACAGTTGTGGTGGAGCTGAGGTGCTTCAAGCCATTAACTTGAAATACCTGAAGGCAAGCCTGTTCTTTTCTAACTGGAAGAGATGCTAAAGAACTACATCTGTATATGTGGATAATAGACATATTTGTGTGTCTCTATATGCACGTGTACACATTGAATTATACCTATATTTTTAGACAGAGAAGAGGCAAATATACACATATTCCTCTGGAGTGCACTTCAGTTTATAGCAGGGTGGTTTTGGGATGTCCACGTTGCTCTGGCACAGGGAAGGCATTTGGCACAAGGTGTGTGGCAATCTTGTTCTTAGTAAGGCATAATAAAACCCCCAGGAATCTTCTTCAGAGAGTCTCAACCCTATGTGAAACTTTAGGATTTAGAGAATTGTGTCCTCACTTCAGAAGTCTGGCCATGGACAACCAACTCTGCCTCCTTTCCATCAGCTCCCTCTTGTATCTGAGAGAGAAAAAGACATTTTACTTTGTAATATATAAGACTTTTTCACTTTATAATAGTAATTTCCCTGTACCACAGCGAGTGTCTGAAGAATTTCACATCTCGAGTGACTAAAATCCAGGATATTTCCTGAAAAGGTGGCACTTTTCCTCATCTACTCACATTTTTGGGTTGATATATGAGGAAGATGCACTAGGTGCATGTTGACAGCCCCTGGCAGTCTGCTCAAGCTGCAAGGAGATAAATTGGATTGATAATGACAAGAAATAGATCTGAATGGGGAGTGGATTTGGGAACTGAAGTGGCAAATAGAATGGAATGGAATGGAATAGAATAGAATAGAATTAGAATAGAATGGAATAGAATTAGAATAGAATAGAATAGAACAGAGCAGAATAGAACAGAATATAATAGAACAGAACAGAATAGAATAGAATAGAGAAGAATAGAATAGAATAGAAGAATAGAACCAGAATAGAATAGAATAGAAAGAATAGAATAGAATAGAATAGAATAGAATAGAATATGCATTTTTTTTACTTGTTCAATAACTTCTAAAAAAGTATTTTAATATTTGGCTAGCTCTTTTATTTCCCTGTCTTCATTTTAGTTTTCCACCTGCACTACTTGAATCTGATCTTTGATGTGTCACATGAACAAAGTACATCTCAAAGGGTGTCTGTGCAGACCCTAATGAAATCCAAAATATGTTAGTCTGTGACTATCACTGAAGTCCTGTGCTAAGAAGCAAAACACTTTGCAGGAAGGCTGAGGAAAAAAAGCCCAAACATCTCAAATCTGAAAGCATTTGCTGTGACAGATCAAAGAAGTGGAGAAGTGAGAAGATGTCACATTTGCAAAATTCAGAGCCCATAAAAAACACCAGGGCTAGGTTTGGAGCTGAGGCAAAGCCCCCCAATTCCCAGCTCAGGAACCTGGGATATTAACCCAGGACATCTCAAATATTGTCATCAGCAAAGCCACCTGCAAAGGCTCCTTCGGTACCTTCTGCTGAGGAGCTTCCTCTCGAATGGCTGAAATTCCAGCGAAAGATGAGGAAATTAATCAGGGCAATTTAATTACATGGCCAAGACCAGAGGCACAAAGTGGGTTAAACACAAGGGTCTCTGGAGGGTTTCTATGTCTTGGTACTTTGCTTTGCCTCTTGAAATTCAGGGCTCGAATTGCCCAGCTCCTCACTCCTCAGTCTGGCTGAATGATTTTGTCCTCAACTTTAGGAAGCCTTTTTTCTTTCCTAAAGCAGCTGAGGTAATTTTATCTCATGCTAGTGATATTTTCAACCTACTTCCACCTAAAAAATAACCTCCTGAGGGAGAAGTCAGCCGAGACTCACCCATTATGACTTCTTTTTTTTGCCCTCTCCTGGCTCACCTTAAGCTTTACACGGCAACCTGGAGAACCTCATAAGAACTACCAGAGATAATATTTTCCGACACCTGCAAAGCGTGCCTGGACTTCCAGACAGTTTTTCCTCAGCCTGCTCTGTTCTAGATAGGAAACCTCCCTCTGTCTGCCAGTCCCACTCATGCACAACAAGGGAGAGAGGGGCATTGCACGGCATATTTTCCACTGCTGTGCCGGATCTCATTTACTCTTGCTGCTGAAATACACAACCTCTAATTAGCTCGTCCAGCCCTGCTGTTTTTTTTTTNCTTCTTCTTCTTCTTCTTCCCCCCCCTTCTCCTCTCCTCTTTCCTTTCCTCCCCTCCCCTGATCTAAATCATCCACCAGCCTCTGCTCCTCAGAGTCATTTGCAAGGCAGAGAGAGAGAAGGAGGGGAGGGTGAGGAGAGCGTGTGGGAGCCTTGATGTGNAAAAAAAAAAAGTCATTTATTACCAGCTAACATCCATTAAAACTTGTAACTAGTTTGTTTATTGAAAGCAGGCGGCGTTTCTGTCCCTGCCTGGTCGAGCCACATGTAAGGCACCAATAATTACACGCCGCATTACAAATGGGCTTTTAAAGCCAGGATTGCAAATGAGGGATGTAAATGTGGCTTCTAAATTGGCTATGGTAATATGAAATATGATTCTTTCTAATAGAGTGGGAGTGAGCCCCAGCGGTATTGATCTTTTTCCCTTTTTTTACTCACCCCCCCCCCCCTCTTGAGGTTGTCTTCCCAACCTCCCCTGGCTGAGACTCATCTGGTCAACCCCAAGTCCTCGCTCTTATTTGCCTGTGCCGAGCCATGAGCACTAAATGAAGCGAGTAATTTGGCGCATTGTTGAGGGGGGACGGGTGGAGNGAATGGTGTCAGCTGCAGAGGCAGCAGAAAAAGCCGACATCTTAATAAAACAGCCTCGGGCAAAATCCCATTAAAGCCTTCAGAAGCTTGTTTCCCTGCAGTTGAGCAGGTAGGCGTCGTGCTCTGCGTGGCAGCCCTGAGTGCTCTCTGGGAGCCCAGTTCAAAAAAAAAAAAAA
>VYZX01023854.1:51513-64300 GCA_013401335.1 Brachypteracias leptosomus | reverse complement strand
CTGGCTGAACCAGGACATGACTACATCACATGGTTGCAAAGTTGCAGAAGGTGTACTCAATCCCAGTATCCATGTCAACAACAAAGATATTAAACAGTGCTGGTCCCAATACTGACCCCTGAGTAACATCACTCATCACCGGTCTCCACTCAGACATCAAGACCTTGACTGCAACTCTTTGAGTGCAACCATCCAGCTAATTCCTTATCCATGGAGTGGTCCATCCATCAAATTCATGACTCTCCAATTTAGAGACAAGTATTTTGTGCAGTACTTCTGTGACATTTCCTCCTCCTGGTAACTGGCAAGAAGCATGATACTGTTGGATGACTCCCAATAGATTAAGACATAACAAAGGATATGGGAAACTCCCTGAATTTTAGAAAAGGCCTCTGAATTCTGCATCATAAAGCAAAAGATAAAGACAGGCAACCATCTTCCTTCCATACATTCCCATAGTTGCTGCTTTCTCATGGACATTATGACCAAATGATTGAAAGTCTGATTTCAGATTTTTCTTAAGGTTGGTTTCTCAGTACAAACATCTTTATTTCCAGCTGTAATGGCAACAACGACCAGAAAAAAAAATCCCCAGTTTGCCTCACAGCGACACTGAGCTACAAGGTTTAATCATGATTAGCTAACAGGATGCTGAACGCACTTTCTCCTGATGTAGTAAGGCTAAAAAAATGCAATCAGAAGGACAGCAGCCATTTACTCTTCAGAACAGATTTTGCACTTCAATAAGCTTTTACTCATGTTTTCAGTGACACTGTTCATAAAGAGAGGGATGGCTCAGTGAGAGTAAAGGAAGTAGAAATGAGATTTGTGATTGGCACTGTGCTTGTCATATCAACCACAGAAACATCTCCCACCTGGTCTAGTGGGAGAGAGGTGTCCCTGCCCACAGCAGTGGGGTTGGAACTAGATGATCTTCAAGGTCCCTCCCAAACTTAACCATTCTACGATTCTATGATCTCTCTCCAATTGGGTCCTACACGGTGTTCTGTGCGTATGTAAAAACAGAACTGCTGAACTAATTATTTCACAGTTCTCATAAGAACAAAAAACAAATCTACTCTTTGGCCTGAAGTCTCGTGTGACAAGTTCTAGTCCATTTACTAAAACCCCTTGACATAAGGAATTCATAACCACTCTGATGGCCTTAGAGTGTGTTATTATAACCTGACGCTCAACATAATTACTACCCAAAACTGATATTCACTTTGTGAAATGTAGGCAGGTAGGGAAAGAAGGAGGGAGATAAGATATAGTAGCATGACACCTGAAGTGGACTTCACCATCTCACACCGTTTGTTGAAAAATGCACTTTTGAAGTTAATCACATTGCTTTCAGCTCAATAACCAATGTAGACCCTGAATGTTTAATTATGCTACTGGTTTTATACCTAATCAATCTTTTTCATTAAAATCCAGTGAAGCAGACAACTGAGATAATTACTAAAGAATCATCTTAATTAAAAATTTTAGCTTCTAATTAAGAGTCATTGTTTACCTCATCAGAAAGCCATTAGAATTCAGGACAAGGTTGCCCTGTTCATTATGTCTTTTTTAAAAAAAAAAAAAGCTTTGAGCAAAGAGAGTGATACAGGATTTTATGTTTGAAAAGGAATTATTATAGTTGTCCCATGAAAAGGAAGAATATGCACAGTCAGTGTCACCATTTGTCAGAAGCCCCATAGCATATTTACATCCAGAGTAATTGCAGAATATCTTTGCATATAATTTGACACTGACTTGGTCCTTGAAGATAAAGCCATGTCTATACTTAAAATGGACACGACCTCCTAAATTATTTCTTTATTGCTTTCTAGCTACAACTGAGATAATTTCGAAATCACTGAACACTCCTATCCTGCAATTAGAAACTTCTCTTTGCTTTTCATTGTTGTTTTCACAAATGTCTGACCTGACTGAGGTCTGCTTCAACTTCAGGCAAGTACAATCAGACATTTCAGCTAGGGAATTATAACTGCATAGCAGTTAAATGACACCACTGAAGATGTGCACCTTCACCATGCTCACTGCAAGGTATCAGCACCAGCTATACAGATGCAATGATGCTTCAACTGACAGAAGTAATCAGTGAAAATGCTCCAAGACAGAAGGCAAAAACCAAAGACATCTCCACATGGAAGGTTTTTTTTCCATCTTCATCTGTAGCAAGCAAATTTGTAAAAATCCTAATGATGTTAGACTAAGACACTGAGTTCAGACACTTTAAATGCAAAGCTAAACACATATAGCTCAAATGGTTGCCAATAAGCACTGACCATCTGCTATAAATGACTTAAACTATGTTAGGATCAGCACTAAAACAAAATAAAACCTATTTTATAGAAATATCTTGTTGCATGTGTTTATTTACTTTTAGTGGCATCCTGCAGGACATGGTGTAAGGAGCAATACAAATCTTCAGCTACCCTTCTCAGCTGACTAATATTTCTGACAGAAAGAGTTCACACTTTGAAAAACTACTGATCCACACCTCCCATAAGGAATTGAGAAGATAGTATTAAGGGTATGAAGAATTTATTTTTCATGCAAATTCTTTGTAACCATTTAAGTAGATAAGGGTAGAATGAATAGCTGCTAGGGAATTCATGTAAAACTTTCAGGTACCACCTAAGTGTTATTAATTTAAATAACAATTACCTCTATCAGTAGGAAGGACATTTGCCAATAATAGAAAATAGCCAATTATGGCTCAGAAGAATGGATCAAATTACAGGTTTGTTTTAAGGGAGAGGGATGGAGAAAATGGAAGATTTTTAAAATAAACTACACAGAGGAATAAATAACAGCAATTCCTAGCTGGTTTCAGACAAAGAACTGAGCTGTGCTAACTGGAGCCAGCACTTCTTAATCAGTCATACTTGCTCTAACCTTTTAATAAAGTCTGATTGCAGGAGGCTGAACCAGTTCTTGCTCCACTCAACAGGTATTTAGAGCATGCGCAGCTGAATGATAGGCAACCAGCTACAATACAATAAAGTGGCACATCAAGACTGAGGCTTTAGAGGTCTGAAATGCCAGTAAGCATATGTTTGCCTGGGATGCTGTCACACAGAGGAAAGACGAGATAAAAGGTTACATCTACATGAGTGACCCTATCGAAGTTGCAGATGACCTAATCCAAAACTTAAGTCTTCAAGCTATTATCAGATGCTGACTGCACAATTTCCAATACACAAGTGTTTCTATTACACTGTCACTGAAACGACCAAAATCTCTTGTCAAGTAAGAATCTCAAGCCCTACTGGTAGGACACATCCTGTAAGCATGTTCAGATATGGGAGATCAAGTTCAAATTCTCACTCTCTCTGACTTGGATGAGTAAATAGAGGAAGACCCACACCATAGCCTTGCCATTGGGGAATTCAACACAACACTTCCCACTTCTGTTCCCAAGTAAATATGGGATCTCATTACTGGGATCTTGGATGTAGTGGAAGGAGAACTACAGCAAGAACAAATTAATCATTTTAAGAACCAATCAAGTCCCCTAGCTTCTGAAACAGGTTCATTACTGCTCATCCAAAAGGAGGACCAAAGCATTTCTCTCCAGTCAAGGATTGGGCGCTTGACTACCTGTGTTAGAAGAACTGAAAATCTAGAAAGCTTTCAGTTTCTGTAGGAGCTGAGTCACCTCTTCACTCAAATTTCGATGCTCAGTATTCAGCACTTCTGCCTCCCCCTGTGGTACAGGGGAGCTTATCTAGCCTGATTTTACTACAGAAATTTTCTAGTTACTTACCAAGTTAACAGGACTAGTCCTTGTAAAGCTAAGCCCTATCCACCACTACAGAGTTGGCTGTGAGTCACTTTTACTGGTCGCCTCATACTGTGACCATATGAAGCCTTTATTGTAGCCACTAATGGAAAACACGTGCCAAACTAGTTACTTATTACAGTTGTAGGAAAGCTAATGACATAAAACAAGCACAATGCCTCACCACTAACCCCTTGTAAAATTTCAGGCCTGCCATTTTAGCTGGTGGAACTAAGTCAATTTATCACTTAATTATGTGTCAATTTATGAAGAAAAGTGATTTTTTTATTTGCTTGCAATCCTACCGAGCAGAACTACAGTGGCTAGAAAGTAAGAGATTTAAACATAAGAAAATCACATTTTTGCTGAACTCACTCACTCTAACAACTCCTTTGACAAAAGAAATTATCATCTGCTGACCTAAGAAACCAAATTTCAGAGGTTCTGAAATGTAACAATAGTGAAGAACAGTTGTAAGGAGTCACAAAGTAAATGTGAAGATTTTTCTAGGCTGGGAAAATATATTTACAATTAGAGTAGATGAGCAAGCATTCTCTGTCTCTGTCTTTTGCTATCTAGGAAACCCTGAGATAAGCAACAGAAAAAAAAATCTCAATCTTTTAAGCATTGGATTTACTTGGACAACACTAGCTTCAGATTCTCAAGTCCACCCATGTAATCCAAACTTACAAAGTGATTTTATTAAATGGATGCCCATTCTTTCCTTCAAAGCTGAGTGGCTACAAAGCTATGAGACAGAGTAAGGAAAGAGATAGTAAGGAGCTACAGCCTAAACAAGCATCTTAAAAGATTTAGGAAAAGTGCTACCAACCTTCAAAACTTCCAAAAAGGCATTATTCAACCGTATCCTGGAAAGATAATTTAAAAAGAGCCAAACCAACCTCTAAACCCAAGCACTGCAGGATGTGAATGACAACAGCAAAATACAGGAGGCATTTGTCACACATAGCAAGGGAATATAGTGTTAAAGGAAAACTGTCAAATATCTAGATTTCATTCTGATTAGCACAACAGGAAAAAGAAAAAAAATCAAAACATTTAGTAGTGGGACTAAAAGCTGAAAAAAATTGTTAATCTTGGCAATATACAGTAGCATCCACATAAGGACAGCTCAAGGCAGAGGAAATTAAGAGTTTACTGACATGTTAGAGGGCATGGGACATCTGCTAAGACAATGAAGAACTTAAGCTATCACTGAACACAGTGCCAGTGGCACATGCGAAGCAATCCACATTAGTAGCATTACAGCTAAAGTGGGAGAGCAGCTCCAGCACACAGCCTAATTAAGTGTAATTGGAAAGGTGAAGGAATCCTCAGAATGAGTTAGCTTGATTGCTGCAAGTAATAAAAAAGCAAACACATGCTGGGCCAATCTGAATGTGCAAAGGCCTTTGGGACCCACACACAGCTAAAACAGGGAAAATTGTTCCACAACCACCCTCCCAGATGTAACTTGCAATGGTTCCACAAAGGCTGCATAGGAACAGATACAGTCTACTCTCATCTTCTGGGGGAAGCAGAGAGGTCATTACTTCCATCACTGAGTTAGGAGGAAAGCACTTCTATACATTGAAATCACTTTGTATCTTAGAAAAGGGAATGAGATTAGGAGAGGGGAAGTGATCTGATCTAGTCCTTAAAGGATAAAACTTGCAAGGATTTAAAGCACCAACCTCCACAAAAGAACAGAACCACACTGAGGCTGTGGACTCCCTGTTAGTATTTACACAAAGATTAAGAGAAATATCAGCACTTCCATGAGGTCTGAGGGATAGAAGAGAGCAACTGGTAATGAAGAACATTGACAAGAGTATCCAAAATACAAAGGATGACATTCGTGCTCAAATGAATTAAAACGTAAAAAGAGAGAAAATCCTGTAACAGCTGTCCTCTCATGCAGCAGAATGATAGCATACAAAGGAGGATGGACAGAAGTTTACTCACACCTATGATCTGCCAACAGAAATGGGGAAATGGGAAGGGAAGCACAGTGGGTAGAAATAACTGATTTCTTTTTAATACAGCCACCCAGGCCTGGGTATCAGGCACACAGCGTGGTCATCAAAAATGCTTGGATTAAAGAAAAATTCAGGCTCTGCATCTAGGATATGAATAAATCCACAAGTAGTTTAAAGAAAAAAAAAAAAAACACAAGAAATTTCACAAACTATTTCTTCCAAACATTTAGAAGAAAGTCTGTGAGAGATATTAAGATGTGGTACTATACAAAAGACAAACAAGCGCACAGGATTTTTCCAGAAAGACTTCACAAGTAACATAAATTCTCCTAGATGGTTTTATTTATGTAAAGTATCAGAAAAAATGGCAAGGAAGCAATGATAGTTATGACGCACCTATTAGAGGCTTGGCAGCAATTGGTGCCTGATTTATACGAACATAGGCAGAACCACTACCTGCTGATACTTGATTATTACAGTCGTTTTGTCAGAGTTACTCAACTTAGAAACACATTATACAGCACTGCAATGAGTCAGACCACAGTAATATTCACTAGGCATAGTATTTACAGCAATCTAATTTGAAATAATGGCTTGCAACACATACCCAAGGAATTCCTAAAATTTGCAAAGGGCAGTATTTCAGACACATGACAAGTGGTTTCTATTAGCTGCAGTCCAATGGAATAGCTGAAAACACACATTTGAGTAACTGAGTAGACATTATGCAAGACAAATGAAGAGAGATTGTGATCCATACCAGTTTAGTACAATCCAAACCAAGTGGTGGAGTTTTATCAGCACTGACATTAAAAGTGCAAACACCCTATCTACGAAAAGGTATAACACTCAGAGATGCAAATTGCTGAATATAATAGAGCACTGTGGACAAAAGATAACAGAAATTTCACTATGAAATATCAGGCTCCTAAAACCTTTCACAACGAACATCAGTGCCATATATCACACAGGGGCACTAAGGTGCAGTAACAGGAGAATAAGACTATTTCAGGTTCTTCTGTAATATAATGTAATAATATATATACACACACACTACAACATACAATACTACCTCATCTGCAGTAAATAACAGCTCTTAGTCAGATGTACCCCATGAAGAATCTACCAAACCCATCAACCTTGCTGATCAGTGAGAAGTAGTCACTCTTGCTATTACATCTGTACTGTTTCCCCAGGTTACATATTTCCCACTTGCAAGTGATAAGTCTTCTGTTATCTGACCAGATCTGCTTTGCAAAGCCTGCTGATATCCCCAGGCAAATGCCACACTCTCACATGTAACTATGGGATTAATAGAAAATTAAGTATAAAATAACACAGGAGTGAATATTAAAAGTACATTAAGATTCAAGCGTTCAGTAGTTAGAGAATAGCAAGATAATGTTAATTCATGCATACCTCATTCTGTCCCATCAGGTATAATCGCCATGAAAAATCAAGTGGTTCTTTTATTCCACTCAAAAACAGCAAAACTAGGGCTGTAGAAAGGGACCCAGAGATGGTGTACAACCTATTCAGTTGCTAGTCATGTTCCACTCTCAAGTGTTTAGGGTTTAAAGTTACCAAACAAGAACAGAAAGTGAAACAAAGGCAGAAGAAACTTACTTGGGGTCATGGACTATGTCACTATTCAAACTGGGATCAATGCTACTCCTCCTGAACCCCAGCTTGGAGTTTATTCTTTAGATGTTGCATCATAAGAAAAGTCAACTACTTGACTTGCCTATAACTTAGGCACACCACAGGATGCCATAAAGCCATCAATGTGGTTCCAGGTCCTACTGCAAGAACGCCAGCATATTCAGAGGTAACAAATTCTTTCTCCCAAGGTCCCCAGTCTTGCAGACTCAGTGGTAAAACAAACTAGACCTGCTGGGAGTAAACAGGCCTTGGGCTCATAGCTATGTAACAGAAATTCAAATATTATTCAGATCTTTAAAATAATGAGGATTTAGTTTTTTAATATCTAAATAATCCAAAGAGGCAGACTAGAGGATGATGCCTCTCCCTGGACAGTTATAAGCATTGACATATTTCCAGTAATACCCTAACAGCAGCCTGAATATGTAATAGATTATAAGTACACTGAAAGAGATGATTAACAGACAGTCCATTATGGGTTCCATAAAGTAAAATTTTTCTGAAATATTAATATTTAATTATGGAGGTGGCAGCAGGCTGCAGGGTTTCCCTTCTTTCTTTTCTATGTATTCTCCTTATCTGTCACTAAAATATTAGAGATAATGAGAAATCATGTACCTGTGTAAACTCTAATAGCAGTAATATGGCAAAGCAGAACACAAAAAGAAAAAAACAAAAACGTAGGCCTCAAGCTGTTCATGGGGTCTCTGGTAATTGGGAGAGTCAATGGTTATATGATTCAAGAAAACACCTTCCCTCGAGAAGGAGACTGATTGTCCCGCATTTATACAGCCACTAACCAACACTAAGCAGGCTTTCCTTTGCATATTATTGGTGCCAGCCCAATGAGGCAGAAAATTGCATCGTGTCATTTAATTTCCCAATCTTTGTTTTCATTATATTAATCTTTTGGCTTTGCTTCACTTTATAATTTGAAGGCTCAGCAAGAAGTAAACCAAATGGAAATTCAGGTTACTTTCATGTCTAGCTGAATGTTCATTGCAGTTTTGGGAAGTTTAATTCTGCGTAATCTCACCCATGAATAATAATCATCTGGTTTTGTATGCAGACATATTAGTGGTTATTAAAGACTGCCTTAAAAATTCTTGGGATTGTGCCCAAAAGTCAGTCACCAAAACATGATTAATGAATAGGTTGCAGGAAGAGAGCACACAGGTGTTTTTTTTTTAGTCAGAACCATGTGCCCTGTTGTTATAGAAGAAAGTAAAGAAGCTGGCAAACTTCCTGAACTTGACTATTTATTTTAAAGTTTTCAGCTCCCAAACCGTAAATTTAGATACTGGGGATAGTGAGACAGAGTTTTTACTCTGGAAAAACCACAGGAAATAAATATGGAGGTTTCACTTAGATAGATGGAAAGGAAGGAAAAAAAGAAAAAAACCAAACCCCCACAGATTCTTTCCTTGTGCTTAGAGTTAGTTGGCTCAACGTGAGTTGTGTTGTACTGACTACCACTCAGACAGCAGTACCCTACCATATCTTCTGTTCAGAAGCAGAAACAGAGTAGCAGGATCATCTCACACAGAAGTGCCTTGCCTCTATCTTGTCCATCATGCCAGGGCAAAGTGTGGAATCATTATCAAGCCCAGGCCTCCAGCTGACTCTCTTCCCCCCAGAAGTGTGCTGACAACCTGTAGAAGGTCTGAAGGCTCGGTCAATCACTCCTGGGTGCCCTATGTGCATTAATCTTGTTTTTATTTGTTGAACTATCACGAAGACACACTGCAAATTTATACAACATATCTATTTCATGCTGTGCTTATATGATTCCCAGTTCATCCAAATAGTATTCGTGAGCCATATCTCACAGATAATGCTATTTTTAAAACGAGATGTCTTTTTCATGGTTCTATCTCTTTTGTCAAAACAGAGGATTTTTCTTTCAGCCAGAATCACTTGGAACCATGTTGAACAGTTTAAAGATTCCCCTGCTCAGATTTCTGAGGACATGTCTTAGCCATAAAAGTTTAGGGCTTTGCCTATTATCTTCCAAATTTGGGAAGTTTCCACTCTTGCATGCACCTTAGTCATGTGAAAAGACAACATTGCTGTCACTGTCTCAAGACCGAAACAATGAAGCCCTAAAGAAAATTCAGCAAGGGTATCTTTTAAATGTTGATGACCCAGGAGAAAAAGGAAGAGCACCATCAGCTAGACCCCTGCACTTCAATGCAGTTCTCCGTTTCTTCTTAAAAGACAGAGAATATATGACCTGCTGCTAACTGGTGGCAGATCAAAGGATCCAAAAGAAACCACAATTTGACACAAGACTCATGAGAGTTAAGTTTCATTATGGAAGCTTAGCCAATGTACTTCATCCCTGTCAGGGTGAGTAGCCCNNGCCCTACCTAGTCACTTTTCTCTGTTTCCCAAAAGAAGCTGTCCTTGTGGAACACTTTAGGAAGCTGATTGTAATTAAAAGACTCCAAATTAGCTTGCTGCCGTCATTTGCTCTACTTGTATCCCCTGAATGCACAAATCATGTGAGGGTGCAATTATTTCTTGCTACTGGAGCCTGTTGCAGGTTTCTGCAATTAAACACATGTTGAAGTGTTTGCTTATCATCAGGAAGTAGATAAGATGTTTTAATGCCTCTTGTCAGATGGTCAACATTCACAGAGATGCGGTTTAGAGTTTAAAATTAAATTCTAAAGCTTCAGGTTTTGAAATAGACTTCTGGAAAGTTTAAGAAAACTTTGCTAGAGTCACTCATGCTCCAAGTGCAGCAGTAGTTATTGGACTGAAGCACAGAATATGTCAGAAAATTCTGTATCTGTAGTATTCTAGATGTATAATCAGATAGTCATAACGTTCCCTGTAGTCCCTGAATTTCACAGAAAAAGATTAGCAGTAACTCAGAGCTCCATTAGTCTTACTGAAATCCTAGAAATACTGTCCTCTTTCATCTGAGTTAATCTAGCCTTAAGCAAACTTAAAACATACAGGGCTGCTTCAGTTTTCACATTGAAATAATCATTCTTCTCCCGTTGTAGGCTCCATGTGAACTCATTTAAAACAGACCAGAGGTACCAAAAATAGTTTCATAGACCTGAAAACTTCCTGACATGAATTCAAATACTCTATGGATTAAGTTCAGTGATGTTTTCAAAGTTCATTAGCACCAAGAATAGGATTTAATTCCATGTATCTAGAATAAAACAAGCTCCAGTAACAAAAGGAATTTGAATTCTTTACATTGTGACTTAAATTGTCAAGAAACCCAAACTGCTTCACCGAATTGTAATTGAGATAATAGATGGACAATTGTCAAATACTATGATATGGTCTAGATTTAAATGGTCTTCTTACATAAATGTCGATGTGTCTCTGAACATTAATTACTAGTGTTTTGTGCAAACTATCATGCAGTTTTCAGAGCCAGGACCTGTCACAAATATATTGTTGATATTTAATTGCAGAACTGAGAGAAGAGGAAACATGTATCAAAGCAAGCAAATTATAAATGACAGTTACAACTCCTGAAGTTGGTAATTTATGGGTTTTTTCTATACTTGTTATCACTTTTTAGTGGACTTTATGCTTTCTGTAAGACTGTTTAACTTGGTTTTTTTTCCAAACACTTGTTTTTTCTTGTTATTGTGATTTGACGCGGAAAGGATGTACCATTTCTTTTTGAAATATTGGCTGCAGAAGTAGTATGAGTATTTGGGGACTGCACAGAGAAGAAACAATGCACACCTCCCCCTCTTCTTCCCACTCTACTGGAGAAGACCCCAGGATGAATCAGTCTTCAAAGACCTCTCTCCCATCCTGCTCATAAAACATGAGGGAATTACCTCTTTTCAACTCCTTCCTCTATTGTGCCCTGTTGACAAACCTGCTGGGAAGCAAGAATTTTAAGTACCAGCCTTTTGCAGCACCAGAGAATGCCTGCTGGGTCTCCAACCTGGACACCAGATGAGGACAAGGCAGATGAGCTCAAGCTTTGCCAGCAATCAAGGAGAGCAGGCACAGATCTAGGGCAACAGCACAAGCATATCTGGGGGATAAAAGAGGGATGTGTGAGAACTCTGGTACAAAAGGTTTTCTGCTATGGCTCAGCCTCAATATGAAGGAGAAAAGCACAAAAAATGAAATGCTAGACTTCACCAGAGGTCTTTCCCAAAGACTTCATTTGACAGTTAATTTATGTCTTCATGAAGATCCGTATGTGTATAGACATATTCATCAATAGCTTAAGGCAACCATGAATACACAACTATAACTGGAATAATAATGACGTAAGCAGAATTATAACATTAAGGGGGTCATGGACATCTTCATGAAAAGAACAAAAGGCGTGTGCAAAATATTAAACAAACTAAAACACAGTCATAGACATTAATATTTTGTACAATAGATTAACCCCCATGAGAAATTACACTTAGTGAAATAGCTTAATAAACAGGTTTGTTATAATGAAGACAAAAATATACTAAAAGGAAAGATGTTGGCAAAAAACTTCATAAGTATGAATACAATTATGTAGGAATTTTTCTTTTTCATCATGCTGGTTATTCTTATACAGATAGATTAAGAGAAAAAATGCAAGCAAACAGTCAACCTAGTCTTGTAATATATATATGAAGTCTTGTTTCATACCAGAAACAAGGTGTACCATCTTTATGTGTCAAACCCAACTCCTTGAAATGTTAGCAAACCATTTAACAGCCATTGGAGTCCTAAACAGTTCACAGATGCTTGTCTTCATGCACCACAAATCATAGAATATTGCTAACAAACAAGAACTTACACCACAAAAAAAAAGAGGCTTAGGGAGTGGGGAAGAGGGGGATGTGTGTTGTAAACTACAAGGTAACAAAGCAAGAAAAGGGTGCAGTCATTATGAGTTTTTAAGGTCCCCATAATAGCAGGATGTTCATTAAGAAGTAAAATCAATTCACTCTGGAAAATGAGCAAGCAACAAGGAAGTGTTCACACTGGCAGAGAAAGTGCAAAAGAAGTGATGTTAGGAAACTATTTACATATAAAATCCTGGTAGCTTTTTTATTCTTTTAGTTGCCAGAGTTTAAATTTGGTCTCTATGACTCACTGACAGTATGCTTTATCATACATAAACCTATAATTGTTTATTTTCTATCTGGAGATAAAGGTTCAGAAGAGTCAATATTAAAGAAACAATTCAGTTTCAGAAAGCAGCTTTCAGAAGGTTTGCAATGACAATTACAGCACTGTTTCCAGAATTTGTATGTAATTCCTCTTCCAAGCCCAAAACTCTTGTACTTTCCACATCTATCTTCTGGATGGAGTATAATTTTCTTTTACAATTAAAAACAAAACACAGTGGGAGAGACTATGAAAGTTGGCAGGG
>VYZX01023854.1:34736-51464 GCA_013401335.1 Brachypteracias leptosomus | reverse complement strand
AGAAGGGGAGGGAATTGAGAAGCAGGGTTAACTATAGCTAACAGTAATGAAAATAGTATTTTGTGGTTTCCTGTGTTTTCAGAGCTTTGTATGTGGACATCAGGGACAGTAGGCTTCTGCATTTGTTTTCAAATTTTCAGAGACTGCTGAATGTTTTTGTACTTTCCTACCACTATAAGACTCTGCCTTCAATAGTTAGTGTTGTAAAATACCTCCAAGCTTTAAAATATTGAAGAAACTTGGAGAATAGTTTTAGATTGCTCAACACTATGCCTTTGAGACCACTGTAGCCTTGTAGTATGAATAGAATGATCTTTTGACTTTTCTGGACTTTTGATCAGACCCTAAAAGTATAGTTTCAGTTCCAAGTAATTGGCTCAGATGAAAGGTAATGGTGATAACCATTGTCTGAAGTGTTGGACTCATATGCACTTCCATGAGGTCTAGATACTAGTGCAGAAACCCTGTAACTCCTGTGGCTCTGGCCTCTTGACACCATGTTTTAGGAAGACTGTCACATTCAACAACACTGGCAACCTCCAAACAATAAGAGATTTCTAATAGGAGTGAGGAGGAGAGACACTGAAGTTATGGCTACAGGGAAGTGCTATTTTATTACTCTATAAATACCTAAACTTTGGAGCCTTAGTCTTGAGCCCATCCCCTCACAGAGATTCTTTCCTTCCTTGTCCATCACAGTTTGTAGGTGACTGCTGTTGTATTTACACTGGTGTACACTGCAATTATACTGTGTACTCACAATCATCCCAGGACTTGCAGATTCTTAGTTCTGTTCTATTTGGGAGCAACACACCTCCCAAAATGTGAGAAAAGACCAACAACAAAAAAAAAAAAGAGAGAGACATTCTGCTGATAAACATAGTCTCAAGTTTGCAAAAGGGGAAACTAGGGAAGAGAGATTTGCTTGTGTGAAATTGCAGAAAAATTCTGTGCCAGAACCAAAAACTGGAACTGGTCTCCATGCTTTGACTACAACCAACCTCCAGTAGGTATTACCCACATCCCACAGGGTGCCTTCAGTCACTAACCAAATTACCTCTGATACCAGAGAAAACATAAGGAGCGGTGATGCCATCATGTGAAAATCCTCAATCCAGCACCATCAGGGTTGTTTTTACCTTCTCCAGAAGATACATATCAGCCCGTAGCAGTGTTGGAGTGTGGACACTAAAACAACACATTCATCCCAACATAAGGGGACCTGCAGAGGGACAAGGTGAACACTTTCAGGGAGATGAGTGTGTCAGTAGGAAGAAGAAATAGCCCTGCCCTGCCAGTGCTCTGCCAGAGAGACATATCCCCCAGGCAGGAAGGAAAGAGGGGGAAGAGGCTGGAACCAGTTGGAGCTAATAAGGAAATTCATGGAAGAGGTGCATTTGGAAAAGATAACCTCTCAGCTAGAAATAGTTTGGTAGTTAGGAAATGGGAACAGGTTCACACTCAACAGTTTATGCAAAGAATTTTGACAACCATTTGGAACAAACATTTCAAATTTGCATTTAAAATTAAAGTGGGAGAGACGGCAAATAATAAGAAACAATGAAGACAGATAAAAAAGGTCTTAGAGTAGATATTTTAAATACCAACACAGCTAATAAATGCAAATGAAGTTCAGTGCAGATAAGCACAGAATTATGAGACTGAAAGTAAAGAATGAAAAGGAGGAACTATCTGCGTAGTGGCAATCAGCTGCACTGTAATGACCAAGAATGAGATCTGGGGAATTATTGTGAAAGAAATCCCTAAAGCTTTCAGCCCAGTGAGGAAATGATTGAAATAAACAAGATGATAGACTTTATTAAACCACCAGAGTATATTGTTCAGCTTCCACACCCTGCAAAGGGTAGGAATGAAATGCACCAAAGCAAAAGGATTAAAAACAAAAAAGCAGCATTAACCTCACAGAGTAAGATGAATTTTTGCCCTTGGCTTTTGTCTGGAGTCTGAATCTTCTTGACTGCTCAGCTCCTTTGTTACTATAATGTTCTCTTTTATTATTTTTTAATCTGTCATATAAAACTTCATGAGAACTTAACCAAGAAAGGACAGCATCTTCATATCACTGTAATCTATTGTTCAGGTCAGGCAGATTTTTAAAATATAAATCTAAACTTTATGCTGGTCGCCTGCCTGGATTATCAGATGACCTCAGAATTATATGCAGGAACAAAATTAAAAGCAGTATTACTGCAGTAAAACAACATTCAGAGGTGGGGTGTCAGCAGAGCCTGGGATGTGGGAAGGAGGAAGTAGATCGGATAGAAGGCTTTGCGTTGACAAAGACCAGGTATGGAGATTATACGAGAGCTACATGCAGAAGAAACCTATCACTCCAGCAAGTCAGTTTGCCCAGCTATCTGTTGCCAAAGGCCTCCCAGTATTGACTGGGCTGATCCTGGCAGCCACTGACATCTTCTGGTACAAACTGATGCCACTTCAATCCCATTCCTCATCCTTGCTGCTGATTCTAAGAACATGGCAGAACAGAAGAACGGACATAGTATGGAACCCTGAAAGTTCATTTAGCTCAGACCTGCTAAGGAGTTAAGCATGGAGCAAACACATAGCAATATTTTCCCAGGACTTCTTCAAGTCCCTAAATAAAATGCTGTTGTTTGATTGGGACACTCTTTTTCCGTTTAGTTTGTCAAGTTATCTTTCAAGCTCATGTAAATTTTTAGCAACCACATAATCTTGTGGCAAAAGATTTCATGTGTCCACCCAAATTAAGACTGTTGTTCTAGCTGAGGACTTTCTAGTGATGAGCAGAACAGGGAATAAAGTTTTCCTGCTTTTTTTTTTTTTTCATGGTTCCATATTCTGCCTCAAGAACATTCAGTTTGTGGTCCTCAACAACCTTAGGTTTTTTTCCACAGAATTGGTTCCCAGCCAGTTGTTCTTAACCCTGGTTTTGGCAGCAGTAAACAACTGCACTGAACATGGAGTCCTGGCTTTGCCATTATCTTTTTTGTGTTTAGACTGTTTCTGTCTATTGCCAACACCATTTAACCAGTCTTTCACATGGCTGTTATCCCCTCCTCATTCTGTTTAAATTTTACATTTAATAGGATATTTCCTATCCCTCAGGTAGGAGATTAATGACAGCATTGACTTGTGTCTGAACAAGAACAAACCCCTGCAGATGCACTTCCATTCTGTCAGTGAAATATTGCCTCAGTACTTTTCTAATGTGTTTTGCATCTACCTTGCAGTAATTTCATACAGTCCATAATTTCCAGCGTGCTTCCAAGAATGTTGTAAAGGCAGACTCATAAGCCTCACAAACTTCAGAGGTTTTTTTTTCACCAGTAGGTACTTGTATGTAGTTGATCTACACATGTATTTTCCTACACTTGAATGCAAGTTGACTGGCCTTTAGCAGCTCTTCCACCTATTTTATCCTTCATGAAGAGAGGCACTACTCGACCTTCTCCTAGAATCTCACCCACACTCCTGGAACTTTCAGAGGTAACTTCCTATGGCTCCAGGAGTATTTCAGGCTCTAAACTTCCTACTGCCCAGAAAGAGCAGCAAATTCAAAAGCTTGAACTTCAGATAACTATTCTCCACCTTCCCAAACTTAATTGGGATGTACCTAAACCTGCAATGAAAATGAAAAAAGGGAAAAAAAAAAAAAAGCAGCTTTAACCACTCTGTTTCCATGACATTTTTGGTCCCCAGCTTTCCTGCTCTGCTGAGCAACAAACCAACCCTTTCCTTGAGCATCACCTCCTTCTGCAATACAGCTGAAGAATGATTTTCTGCTGCTCCTTATGTCTCCTGCTAGTCAAGTTGATTCTTTTCATGCAGAAGAGTAAGGAGCAACTTAGATGACAGTGACATGGCACTGATGTGATCAGGGTTCAAACTGCTGAGCTACAGGTGCAACTCCCCCATTGCCTGCTGATGTATTAAAAATACCTCCTCTGGTCTATTCCTGCAGACAGTTGTTTTCAGATGGATTCCCACATAATTGCACTTTCCAGGGCATATTGCTTCTCATTCTGCCCTAATCTTTCTATTTTGGTCAATACAGTGTACAAAAGCTTAAATTGAACATTTTCAGGCTGTCACAAAGGTTAAAAAAACCTATTTAACACAAAATTAGACTCCCACTTGCAGGAGATGCCAACCTCCTCCAGGCTCAGCAGGGCTCCAGTCTTTATCAGGACCTCTGAAAACAGCCATGTTCCTAATCAGCTCTCAAGGCTGGGTCTTTTTGTCTCAGCAAGGCTACTCTGAGCTCCTCTACTGGAACAGTGGAACCCAAAATCTGGGGTAAGTGCTGCCTGGGCACTTCTAGAGGGCACAAAGCCTCGATAAGCAACTCTAGCACTTTGCCTAGATGTTCCCAACATAGTAGTACTGAGCTCCTTTCTTTATCACTTTGCGTCCTTGTGTATTTAGAGGGCGATCCCAAAGGACAGAGAAATGCCATAGTAAATTTTGCATCACCACCAAATCACTTAAACATCTGCAAAATGTGCCTGGCTCAGGGTCAGCTGTGGCTTAGCAGCCCCAAGGGCAGCTGGCACATGTCAAAGCAAACCCGGGGCTGGTGGAGTGAATGTTGGAGGGGACTAATATCCCACCTTTAGCACATCTTGAGCACAGCTTTGCCTTTGGGTCACTGACTTTATGAATTTCTTCACACTGGAAAAAAATAATAAAAAAAAACAACAACAACAAAAAAAGGACCTGGTGAAACATAAGCATTTGAAAATTACACCTTTAATAGCCTCTCTGGAGCGTATTCAGTTGAAGTCAGATGCAAAACTGCCTTTTGCCAAAATGCATGAAAGCATCATAAGATCTCATTTTACCTCTATTCTCTAGATTTATTGTAGTGGTACCCTCTCATGCTTCCACTCCAAAAAGCATTCCCATTATAAACCTCCTCCCTTTTCAAAGATTTTAACTCATCTCTGTATATGCATGATGCTGCAGTTTGGCATATGAAGTCCTTAGTCCAGATGTGATATTTTTTTTAAAGAGGCTAAAATGAGTTCTGCAGTTTTTGATTTACAGACACATAAAAACTATAAGATTCACACTTTAAAGATCTTGGAAGCATATCCAAAAAACTAGAAATGATTGAAACCAGGGGAAAAATGAACTATCCCAGATTTTAATCCAGGAATCATCTATTTGAAAGGCAAAGTATTTTTTCTCAGACCTCATCTTCTGGGCATCTACCTTTTTTAAATATAGCAAAGGCTAAATCGATTCCACCTGCAAAAAAGGTGCTAGGGGATAATATAGTAGGAACAGAGAATTTTGCCAATGATACGTGGCATGAGAAAACAATTTCAGTGTTTGTAGTTGTGACTCTAGGAGTTACAAGGCATGACCAAAGGAACCAATATGGCGTTGCCAGACACAGTAAAATGGGATACTAGCAAAGCTGGCACTGCATGCAAAAGGCAACAACTTCTGAGAAGAACGTGGTGGCTGATCCCTTAGAATTACAGCTGCTAAAAACTGTCCACACACCCACATAAAACAGTTTTCTGTGTGTGGTCTGAGCCCAGTGTAGCACTCCAGGTAGCCCCAATAAAGCCAACTCAGTTTTGCTGGGAAGTAAAGTCTGCTACACACCAGTACTCAAGACATCAAAGGGGGCTGTGCCTAAGTCCACTCCTATCTGTTTAAACAAACAGGCATAAAAGTCTTAAAGTGTTAGTTTACAGCAAAAAGGAACAAGACCCAGCTGGTAAAGGACCTAAAAAACAATGTTCCTACCTGGGCTGTTGAAAATGTCTTACATAATTTTATAATCCTGTTATGGTTTAAGGTTTTGGGAAGGGGAAGGACAGGTGGAGCGGCTATTCCACTCCCCTTCCTGACACACTCTATATAAAGGACACAGGAAGCTCCCCTCCCCCCTCCTCCCTGGAATTTGCTGCTGGATCCGGACGGCTCTGTGGCTGCTACAACTCCACGTGGCTCAGGAGAAATCCAGTGGCATCCGAGGATCGGTGTTGTATATATTTGTATATATACCTTCCCTTGTTACTTCTGTATATTTCCCTTCCTCTGATATCCCTTTTGTTACTCCCTGTTAAAAGTTGTGATCTTAATTTTCCAACTTTGTGTGAGGTCTTTCTTCCTCCCCTGGGAGGGAAGAGGGGAGGGGGAAGAGGGGTGAAACTAATTCTGCTCCATGGGGGTTGCCCTGAGCCCTAAACGGAGACAAATCCCCTTGACTTTGCTCTGTTTCTCTTTTCTCTCTCTTTCACCAGAACACATGCACTGAAACAGTCTTTCAGGTTTTTCAAGAGCTGTGCCAAAAATTTGGTATTCCACTAAGGCTGCATGCTGTGATATGGCTACCACAGACTTTGCCTCATGCTTGGAACTGATCCAAACAAAAGTAAGTAGGAACTTCACACTTAAATTAGACAAGTTCAAAAGTCAGATCTCTGAAGGTATTTCAGTAGCAAACCAAAATGGGTCAAGACACTGTTTATGGCCTTATTCATTGTTTCTTGTAAGTTGAGTAATAGAAGAGATAAAATAATGACTGTTTCATTGTGTTCCTTTTTGTTTGATACATTGCCTGAAAGACCTGGTGTATTTTAAAAGGACACTGTAATTGAATATTGCAGATTTCCACTAGCAGTATTTTACTATATATTCTAGAAAATATTTAGCTTATTAAGATATAAAACAAGTGCACAAGGAGGTAGAAAAATGAAAGTGATATCACAATTTTCTTTGTAAGGCAATTCATAAACCAATGTCTTGATAGCTGCTGACTGAGATATTTCGGTATGAACTTCAGAGTATTCGGTATGAAACTTCCTCAATCTGTTCTGCAATGAGCAAGAAATGTGGGAAAAGGGTATTAAAAAAGGTGCAGCTTTCTGATATCCCGTAAAACTAATAACTTACACTGCATTTAAAAATTGAACTGCATTTGATCTTATGTTCTGTCTACCTTTTCTCTTTAAATTTACATATAAATCCCTCTTAGATACAGTATTTTCACTGTCCATCTCCTGTAGCTGTGAAGGTTTTGGTTTTCTCACCTGATGGTGTAGTGGGTCTGTCTGAGCTGATTTTCCCCATACAGCCCTCATACTGCNAGGGGTGGGCACAGGGCACCCAGCCAAGGTAAACCCACCACAGATGGTGAGTAAACTGATCCCCCAATATACGCCTCACTGGTAGGACATGAGATTTAAGTAGGGTTTTTTTCAGACAATTCTGGAAAATAATGTGTCATAGTATTGCAGAGCAAAACAGTAGCCTTTGTTATTGCAGTTTCACTTTTCAAAAAATAAAAGTAAACCACTTGAGAACAGAAACATTTAAAATGAAGTTAAGGAGCAGTATTTTCTGCTATGCTTGTTCCACTGAGTAAGCTCAGTTGTGAGTGGGAGCTTTTCCTCCCAAGCTATGAATCCTGCAAAAATATACAAGCATAGAGCATTTACTTTCCTTCATATAGGACACTAGAAAACATTTTAAAATGTTTCTATATGCTTTTTAATCAAAATCAGTTGTAGAAAAACAGAATACAGGTTTAAAAAAGGCCTCAAATAATATATTTCCATAACACTATACAGCACAGTGTATGAGTATGCTACACTGACATTGCTACTGAGCTGGAGAGACCTGCAATGCAGTAAATGTTTGATAGGAAATGAAAGGCTAGGAAGGTTTTAATTTCCTTTACATGTACTCAAAGCATTTTGTATTTCAACATATTTATATAAACATGCCCTTGCTTCAGGCTTTTAGGAAAAAAAAACAAACAAGCACAGTTTACTACTAAATGACTGCTATCTGCAAGTCGCAATTCCAGCTAGCAGCCTGTAATTTGTCAGAGACAGATAACAGAATGCTGTTATACTGCACCTGGTTAATCCTAGCCCAGTTTATCTTGTGTGCGTGTCTGCACAGCCCAGAGATGTAAGCGGTAACAAATCTCATGGCGTATGCGCACACACTGTTGCCTTGTTCATCAGATTTTAATGTATTTTTTTAAGTCCCATATAAAATGTTCTTCCAAGGTTTGCTGACTATAGAATGTACCTTTGAACTCCGGGACAACTGAAACTTTATGGGAACATCAACTCTCATTCAGCTGTTTTGAAAGAGGTAATGAGAGAGGAAGAGAGATTTTTCTAAACAAATGAGTTTTCGTATTGGAAATAGTCCACTTTATGTTTTAATGTATCATGGCAGAACATTAAAGTGTGCTGTGCAGGCTTTTAAAAGAGAGAATATTACCATTTGTGGTTAGTCACCATCCACAGCCCATTATTTGAAGGAAAATATTATCCGCTAATGGCAGCACACAGGAAATTGCTCCCTTGATAGAAATGGTTTACAGCAAGTAGGAAACAACTTTGAAATGGAGATTTGCTAATAGTTTTACCTTGTCTTTGCAACTTTTTACATTCCTTTTTGCCTTTACTGCAAAGTTGACTCCTTAATAGGATAGAGCCTTTATAGGAGAATATTAGTAGGTTCATGTAGGTTCTGTGAACTGCAGAAGTAAATCATTGCAAGTTGAAAATGTTTCTCAAAGACCATGAAAAGCACCCTTTTTACATTGCTCCATTAAGTACAATTATTTTATTTATTTTCAGCCTTATATTTCTCAGTGAGTATCTTGTCCACTTGTTTTAGGGACAAGTTGTAATTTTTCTTATCAAAATCACCCAGCCCTGTCTAAGATTACATTTAATTGGGAAAGCAACTGGTAATTGTATAGTTCATCTTTAATAAATATGACATAAGTACAGTGTGCCCAGATTTTTACATTAGCAGGCAAATACTACACAGAAGAACATGGATCCAGTGTTAAATCTGGCTGCTGCATCTTCCATTCCACCAGCAGACATTACAAAATGCAGAATTTTCATTAAAGCTATTTTTCAGAGTAGTATTTAACCATGTGACTCTCTTACACACTACAGAATGTGTATTAATACCTTTTCTCCATATTGTCTTTCATCCAGTAATCTCAAGTGGCTTTTAAAGTATTAAGATATTAACCAAAAATGGTTAACATGCTACCAAATGAGATTTCTTTCTCTCCTTTTAATCCATTTGACTTTCTGCTCCCTATGTGGCCAGAATCCAAACATGGGGTTTTTTCCCAAGCCAGCTATAGAAGTCTGTTCAAAGGAGTGTTCCCCCCTGACTCGTTTTGAGCTGCTAACACACATAATGACCTTCATGATATGTTGATATTTGCAGAGAGTGAAACCCTTCCTGATTTCCACCCCCAGTCCTTTTCCTCAGGAGTTTAGAGGGGCTAGAGAACAACCCACAGGCAAAAGTACCTGGTAGTTGGTTATATTGCAAACCTCTGTCCTCTGTCTGTCAAAGAGCGAGGAGCCAAAGTGGAGGTGAAGGGAAATGCTTGCTTACCTGTAAAACTCAAGGGAGCTGATGTGGGAATCTGAGCAAGTACCAAGGTTTTTGTATCTCTGGTTGCCCCAAAATAAAAAATAATCTTGTTATTCACCTGGTAAGATTAACAATATGCTTAATTCACACTCAGTTCATGGTCATTTAGAACAGAACATCCAATAGTTTGGGCAAATACCTATTGTCCCCTGGAGCCTGAGTTGCCAGCTTACGTTCCAGCTGAGTATCCTCTTGAGTATTTAGAAGAAAGGTTTGCAGGTTCAAGCCTTACAAATATCAGACTATGGCAGTCTTCATGCTTATATAAATTAATACATATTCTGCTAACTCTCTGTATAGCTATTTGATATGTCAGTCAACAGCAGAAACAGCAGCAGAGCTTGCCTCTTTTAGCTTGCAACAATGAAAAAACAAGCTAAGTCACTTGAGCTGTCCCTCTCTTCTGGTCAGGAGCACATGCAGGCACAATCCTGCCCTCATATTTCAAGCCCATTTTGCCAGAAGTCAGTACTCGTAGTCAGCTCAAGGCTGAACCCAAACAGATCCACTCTGCAGTAGGAAGAACAAGCTAATAATCCACCAGTGACAGGAGAAGCAAGATCCTGAGGCCTTCCAATAAATTCTCCCCACCTAGTAGGAACAGGCTGTTACCTGTCTAAGTTATCCCCACAATTTGTAAAATAAGGAGATTCTACCTGTCCAGCCTTCCCTCCCTGAATATATTGTAACAGTAGGACATAATTCAGCTGCTGCAGATTAAAGCTGTAATTCAGATGCCCAAGTACTTTATAGGTGAATTAAATCTGTGTTTGAATTTTGTCTATTAAGCAGTTCAGCTGAAAGGGAATGAGAAAGTTGCATAATTTATTATTTAATGTTTTCAATAGACCTCACTATCATTCTCAAAAGCAAATAGTTTGCATGAGATGCATATGTAGACAAGAGTTATAAAAAGGCTATGCCAAAAGATTTTATGGTGATGTAGATGCAATAAGGAGATTGCTTTATAAACATGCTTTCTGTGCAGTAGCTCATTTAAAGACTGGAGAATTCTTTGTTCATTATCACAAATGTGTACTAGAAATTCAGGGTTTTTAATGACTGTGGAGAGCATGCCTCACTCAGGCTTCCAAATTTTGATCCTACTCTTTCCTTACCTCTCCTTACAATATGACATTACATTCCTAAGTAAAGGTTAATTTCTTTAACATCCCTCACAACAGATGAACCAAAGCAACACACTCCTTTATGCTTTTCTTTTAAACATCACCTTTGCAAATTACCTGTCCCATCAGTTCTCATTTTCTATTAGCTAGTTTGCTTACTAAGCACCACACTGAGTACCAGGAGCTGTGCAATAAAACCTCCTCAATTTTTCTTTTGAGGTGGTTGTTTAAAAGTACTATAATACCAGGACCCAGCTACTGTCACTACCCAAATCATGAACAGTCATTTCAACCATTAAAAATCAAGCATTAAACACCAGTGTTGCAACCCAGTAGCATTTCCACCTACTTTTTGCAGTGGTACAGGCATCACTCCCTGCTCAAGATGTGGTTGCTCTCTCATACTGTCAGGCCCCTTAAGGTGACAGAATCATTATAGGTGCCAGCTCAATGTACCGTGCTAATAGAGAATCAAGCATACCTTGAAAGGTTGGGCTAGATGATCCTTGAGGTCCCTTCCAACCTGGCATTCTATGTTTCTATGATTTGGCTTCACAATGCTATGCGACATAAAAGCACTTTTTTCTGTTATTTGACCCAGACATTCTTAACTACAAACCACTCCAATCTGTAACTCAAGACCCTAACAAGGCCTCCTATTTCAGGGACAAAAAGCAGAAGCTGATATTATCACAACTGAATTAGGGGGTTGCTTCAACACTTTCTCTATCATGAGGCACATAACTTTAACCATCAGATGTTGCCAGTAGGTCTGTAGGAGGCCAACTTGCTCAATGTCTAGAGACAATAACAATGACACACCGGCTGTTTTAGAGAGAAGGGAAATTAACAATCCTGACCTCAAGAGCCCAGTTCTGTATAGGGACATTGGATGACTGGGAAGCAGGAGGGAACCAGATACAAAATTCTGTAAACTCAAATTCAATCAAGGTCCCCTGTGGGATACTGGTGGCTTGCGACAGGATCGATCATCAGATGGGATGGGCAAAATGCACAGATAATTGATTGAAGCAACATTTATGCCCAGATAACCCTCCAATTCTCAACTAATACTTAAAGGAGATGTCAAAGGAGCAATAGAGCTACCAATAACGATTATATCACTTTTCATCCCATAAGATCTTTGGATGCTTTTCAGAATGCAGGATTGCTCATCCACTGCCAAATTACATCTGGCTACAACAGCCATTTTGCAGCACTATACAATAGCTATTATGAAGGAAATGAAGAATAAACTTCTTCTATTGATCCAGCAATGGGAATCTTCAATAAGCAGAATATAATTGCCTGAGCTAAAGTAGAGGAAGGTTGCAAAATGGCAGTAGCTTCGAGTATTAACAAAGTACAAACAAAGCTGGCAAAGTCAGTCTTAAAACAGCCAATAAATCTCTATGAAAAGATATAGAGGACACAGAGGCAATCAACAGCAAGCTTTAACGTCACATCAGGGAACAAGGAAGAAGGGAATCTCAGCTCTGCCCAACTATCCCACCCTCCTTCTCCCACAAATACAGCCAAAACCACCACTCCCAGTGGTCTTATCGCAGGAGTAAACAGTGTATGTATATGCAAATATAATTAACTTGGTCTGAAAAAAAACAGAGTGAGAAAGGAAGATAAGGAAGGCATCTTTCCAAACCAGTTTCCCTCACACATCCTGTGGGGAATTACACCACTTATAGCCTTTTTGGGTGTCAGTTCCCCCTTGCTCTCTGGCTTCAGCTGAAGCCCTGGCTTTGTTTGCAGAACAGCAATGCATCCCAGGAACACCTAGGACTGGCATTGCATAGTGTGTGCTTTGTTCCAAAATAAAAGATCCAAAAGTAGCTCCTATAGAAGACTCTCACTCCACAGCTTGAAAACCCACAAAAAAACCAAGTGTGATACACTCAGATATTTTTTGCTCAGATTCTGCAGTACACCTTTGTTGCCTCTAGTTATTGGCTCCTGCAGAGGAAAGTTGCTTTCTTCTGGAGCACGGTTTTCATGTTTTCCCACAAAATATGGCTGCTTCAGAGCCCTAAGGAAAGGTGGATCAGCAAGCATCACCATCCACAAAAGCAACATCATTTTCTGAATTTTCATTTTACAATGTAAAACTGCTCTTTTCTGTATCAAAGACTACCTGACACATACAGCAGAAGAGAGGAGCAAGGGTAGATATAAAATTTACCCATAAAAGTAGTGAGCTTAAAACTCAGTGTCTTCCTTCTCCCTAAATCACCTCAGATCTTCCTGTCCTCACTGATGTCTTCCTATGTTGTTATCAAACTACTCTTAGNAAACAACCCAAACAAACAAAAACCTTTCATCTCCTGTTTATCAGGAAACTGGCTGTGTCTCAGGTACATTAAATCAATATTTAATAGACTTTGTAATATTCTGCAAACATTCCATTAAATGTTAGTTGTTGTGCTGTGGTATGATGGATTTAAACAACCTGATGACTTCATTGATTTAAATGGTCTTTGGATAAGACCCAGGCTTGCATCCTTGCCTAGTCTCATATTTGCCAAAACCCAATTTAAAACTCATTANTATATACGTTTTCACCCAACAGCCATACATCTGCAGGAGAAACAAAGGCCACACAGTATCAGCTCCTGGTACTTAAGAACACACTTTGATATGAACCTTCAGCATCTGAAGGCAGTTTGTTTATTTGAATTGCAAACTCTTGAGAAATGCGCAGAGAAATACAGAGTCGTTACAAATGACAATATTCAAAAAAGGTATAGAAGTCACTCCTTGACAAGAGGCAACAGTTTACCAACCAGTCAGGAGTGGACAGTAGGATGAATAGGAAGGTGCAGACTATCCTTCACTGGTACAGAGGAGAGTAGGGCATTAGTCACTAGAGCCCTTTGCAGCTTCCATCTGTCATTTACATAACAAAATCCATCAACCTTCAAAGAAAACAAAATTCATATAGAAAAGTCCATTTTGAAGAAAATTGTTGGACTGCCTTCCATAATGAATATTACTGCTTGTAATTTGGCATTTTCTACTGCTTGCAGCAAGTCAGATCAGCAGAGTCAATCTGGAAATGCAAAACAAAACAACCCAAACAAACAAAAACCTTTCATCTCCTGTTTATCAGGAAACTGGCTGTGTCTCAGGTACATTAAATCCATATTTAATAGACTTTGTAATATTCTGCAAACATTCCATTAAATGTTAGTTGTTGTGCTGTGGTATGATGGATTTAAACAACCTGATGACTTCATTGATTTAAATGGTCTTTGGATAAGACCCAGGCTTGCATCCTTGCCTAGTCTCATATTTGCCAAAACCCAATTTAAAACTCATTAAGTCCTGTGAGGAGGGGATTATCATTAAGAGATTTTTTTTTAATTCAATACCATTTAAGCTTAAAGTAATAGCTAATAACAGCAGTCAGTACTTAAAAGAATGTCTATAGTGCTTTGAAGGTAGAAAATGTTCTGTAGTATTTATACTGAAAACACAAGTGTTTGGATGCTACTAGGTACTAATCTATTTCTTCAAATGCGTTAATAAAAAAGGTCATCTTCATCAGACAAGTAAAGTGGTAAAAATCAGGTCTCAGCAAGACAGCTTTTTAAGAGTTTGCCAAATCACACACACAAAAAAAAAGACACACGATTAATTATGGGTTTGATATAATTAACTTGGGTAAACTACAAATTAGATGTTCTAGTCTCTAGTCATCAGAGGTGGATGAATCTCACAGGTGAACAGTTCTCCCATGCAACAGTTAAAGTCATAACTGTGTTGATTCATTTCTACCCTAGAGAGTGGAGATTGCTGGGAGCTTGGAAGGGTAGAGGCAAACCAGTTTGAGTTATGCCACTGGTGTGAAGTTGCAGCACCTATGCATTAACAAGGGTTTAATTTGTAAGCTAGGCAAATGGGTTTTTCAAGAAAGCCTGAGACTTCTCCTTTCATGAAGCAAACATGCAGGACACTTGCTTCACTGCTCTACCTTCAAGACTGAGTAGCAAGCAGCTCTACTGTGAACCCATTACTTTTGTGTGGTCTCTGAGTGTCAAATCTGTGATAAACCCCAGTTTGACTTACTGTTGTAAAGTGTCATTGTAAAATAATCTTCTCTGAGGCCCTTCTTCTGGCTTTGCTATGAGGCAAGGATATGAATGCAGAGCTGCCTTCTTGTCCAGGTCAGGGGTGGATGTGCACAAGGTTGAAATAGGCAAGGATGACTTATGACTCAGTGTGTGAAGAGCTCCACTGCTGCTCAAGCCCCAAGTTGTTCTCTAGCAGCACTACTATGTTAAAAAGTACAGACTGAAGTTAATTCTGTTTGGTCTTGAGTAGTTATTTTCCTCGAGACTCAGCTATGCTAGAAAAAAAGTCAACTATCATAGCTGCTGATGACCCTTCTCCCTTGTTGGAGGCTACCATCCCTGCCAGTCTAAATGGAGAAATCTGTTCAAACACACTCATCTTGTTTCAAGCCAAGCTATTTGAATTAGCTCACATAACACCACAGTTGTTGTTTTCTGAAGTAAATAAGAGCTAAAGCTTGCACAAAAGTCCCTATAGTTTGACCAACATGGGAAGTAACCTCTCCAACCAGCTCAGCTGAAAGATATCTATGAACAGCCTACACTGCTGGTTTCTTCCATTACCAAGTTTTTGTTTCAATGGACAGATACTCCAAGTCTCAACCACATGATTCCATGAGACATTTCGTAGAAATAGGTTACCTGTCTCTAGATAATCTGGCCAGTTCTCCTCAAGTTACATAGTGTTTCAGAGCGCAGTAGATAAGAGTCAGCTGAAGAGGAAGAAGAGTAGCATCAACAAGATGATACCTCTCTGTCAAAGTATTCCTGAAGCCAGGCCAAGACAGAGGGACCTGAGGACATCAAACAACAGCCTCAGAAATCAGATGCTGTTACAAAGATCTCAGTTCTGCTGAGAAGTACCTCTTAAGAGAAGTGTTTTCTTCTTGGCAAGCAAAGAAAGGAAGAAGATCCCCTTCTGGAACTGGGAAGGAAGGAGATGCCCTGTTCTGTGCACTATTGTGGATGGTATGAATCTGCTACATATTCTGCTCTTTGCTCCACGGGTGCCTGGCTGCCTATGCTAAATGCTGTCTGAAGGTACATTTGCTTTCAGATGTGTGCTTGCTCAGGGTGACTTTCAGCAGATAAGTGCTATGAAAAATCCTCTTACCTGTGCTAATAGCAAATGTTTTTCTGGATCAAGAAACGAAATCAAGACAAGTAAAATGACATTGAAATTACACAGAAAATGATAGTAATGAATCAGCAGGAAGACAAATGGTACTTCTGCAATTACACATGCTACTTTGAAAGCTCTCTGTCAACAACAACTGACCTCTTCAAGTTGTCATGCATAATATCTGATTGTACAATTCACCATCTATAGCACTTGAAGGGAGACAGTTGTCAAGCATCATTTCTTTATTATTATCACTTTCCATAGATTCAAATGCTTTTTGAAGTGATCAGAGATTAATAAATAGGAACAATTGGTCTATTCCATCACTCTGCAAGGATTAACACAATCATGTCCTTGGCAAAACCTTGCCATGTAAAGCTAACATGAATGCAGCAGTAAGGAAGATGTTCAAAGGACTCTTCCAGACCTTGGAGCAATCTACAGCTGCATCCTTTAGGTGTCAAAACAGGAGCATAAGATGAGACCTTGTTCCATAAAAGCTGAGTCTGGTTTAATATGTCTCAGGAAAGGATATATAATCAACTGAAATTGACAGTGTAGTTAAAAATTAGCAGGAAAAAAAAACAGTACGACAAGCTTCAATTTTTCTTTTGGTACATCCCTCTCTTATCACTGATCACTTCACAGGCCATACCCACAACACTTCCATGAGCTGGAAAGTAAGGCTAAATAACATGCCTAAGCTTCTTTGGGAAGTCTGCTGAAGAAGGAAAAAAAAAAAAAAGTCAACCAGATCATCCAAATCCCAGGCTAGCCTCCCAAGCACTGGGGCATCTTTCCTCTGCAAAGTATTTATCAGACCACTTTATGATTCATTGCCTTTCCAAATAGCTTTTCACGAAGGAACAGTGAGTTGCAAAAGGCTTTGTAGATCGAGCTAGAAAGGTCTTCAGAAGGTGAGCCAGGAATGATTTCAGATACAGAA
>VYZX01023854.1:21648-32583 GCA_013401335.1 Brachypteracias leptosomus | reverse complement strand
ATCGAGCTAGAAAGGTCTTCAGAAGGTGAGCCAGGAATGATTTCAGATACAGAAAGCAAAATGCTGTCTTGAAAGAGGTCAGAGAAGCAGGTCTATATCACTTCAGTGATGCTGCAAGACTGATATGCTGAACATTTAGCCTCAAACATGAACTAAGGAGCCNATTTTAAAGGAAAAAAAAAAAATCTACATGCAGCTCAGCCACTAAGGACAACCATGCTATTTCTGTCAGAAATTGTCAGCAGTCCCCTGCTTGGCAGAACATCGACACCACAGGGTTTGAGGGCTGCAGAGAGGAAGAAGGTAGATTTTAAATAAGTCCCATCAATAATGTTTTACTGGGTAAAGTGCAAAAGGTTATTAGATTCAGGACCTTCCAACAAGACTTTCAGTTTTCTTCTGAAATCCTGCAAACTGAGTTTTCAGATTCACCGAATATTTTCCCCAGTCTGATCACATAAAATATGACTGAAGTATAAACAGAGACCTGGACACTCCACCTGAATGCCTGTTTTCAAACAGCATATCCAGTGGTGTTCAAAAGACAATGTCACATGAAGTGCTCCTCCACATTTTGCTTCAAGCTCTCTATAGCCTACCAGCATTTTTCAAAAACAAGACAGTGCATCTGTAAAAAGACAGAAACTAAAAGGAGCTGCCAGTTTAGGGTCTTGAAGTCTAGTTACTGCTGTGCTAGAGAAAGAAAACTGCAAGCAAGGGGTATAGTACAAGCAGAAGAATAAGGAGGAATGACTACACAGGGGCTTTTTTCATCCAGTGTGCTCACCTCAACTTGCCTTGGGGAGGGACGGAGGACACCTAGCACAGAGGATGAACAATTGTTCTGTTGTTCTGAAAAGAGGCGGCAGAGAAATAAAGTTTAAAGTTCTCCTGGTTTGGGGAAACTGTTACTAAGTCAATAAGGGTTTGGGGTGCAGGGTTTTTGTTTTGTTTTTTTTTCTTTTAAACTCTGAGATGTCGTTTCCCAGACTAAACTCAAGTCTCTGCCAGGAATCAGCTGCTACTTTCTCCTTGATTCACTGTCATCATTAGAAGTCGTTTGATTTTTTTTTAAGTGCTTTTATGTACAGTTTAAAAATATTTTGAACTAGATTTTTCTTTAAGGTGATCAGTTTTGAGTTTCTTAAGAACAAGAGAACAAAACTTAAGATAATTAAACATTTGGTTTCTAACTACCATCAGCACAACACTTACCTGGATTGAGGTTTGTTTTTGAGAGAGCTTAACTGTCTTTAAAGCACACCAGGGTTAGAGAGACATCAGACATACCT
The DNA here is from genome assembly GCA_013401335.1 of Brachypteracias leptosomus. NCBI lineage: Eukaryota > Metazoa > Chordata > Aves > Coraciiformes > Brachypteraciidae > Brachypteracias > Brachypteracias leptosomus. The sequence continues at coordinate 31,291 of VYZX01023854.1, read as the reverse complement.
GTGACTGTTGTGAAATTGGCTGAGAGGTAAAACTAGTGAAACTAGTCTGCCAGTAAAGTGGAGGGTGTCACTGTCACTCCCAGAGACAGGTCCTCTGCTATGTCCCATCCAACACACACAGGTTGAGAGCAGATTTTATACAACTGATAGAAGAAACATATAAACATCTGTGTAAATAGCAAGTGTAGAGAAGATGTTTACTGTGAGTATGCCTCAATTTTCAATACTGAAATGTTATATGCTGTTATAAAACTTTAAAAAGAAACAAAACAACAACAAAAAACAGATAAAAGACATCAAATTCTAAGTAAAACACCTCCTAAAACCATTTATTAGAAGCTGGGGAGTTATTTATAGTTCATTTCTTGGTAAGAATATCTATTTGGAAACTCTCAGTCACATCATAGTTTGATGCTGCTTACTTCTCATCAGTATGTTTAGAGAGAGTTTCGGGGGTTGTGAATTTACTGGCACCATAATCCAGAGATCTTACTCATATTTCTTCATTTCTGTATCTCATGATTGGTTTTAGCAATTTATTCTGGCAAAAAACAAAGACATTCCTCCTAAGAGGTTAAATATACATGCGCTCTCCCAAGGAATTTCAATCTTGTTTATCTCAAATGCATCTTTCTTTTCTGATTTTTCTATTCCACAGCAGTAATCAGAGCCTTTGCTTGTTTATTTGCATCCAATGCTGTCTCCCTTTCAAAAAGCTCAAAAATACACTGCCAACTAGGTGCACTGTACTTAATTATTACCTGACAGTTCCTACATCTTTGTAGCTATATGGATGATGTTTTTGCTTTACACCATTAGCAAGCACTAAGGTTGGGCAGCTCTCTCTTCTGATCCCCACCCACCATTTCCTCAGTACAAGGTGTCATTTGCAACAATCATCTGCACTTTATTTGCATAGATGGTACATCTTGATGTGCAGCATCACATTCTGTTGAGATCAGAAGTATGTTAAGTTTATTGCCAAAGGACAGTGGAAGATTTCCTATATAAACATTAAGGTCAAGTGTGTTAAACCAAAACAAAGAGTGAAAAAAACCCCACAAGTCTACTGCAGTTTTTCCATTCAGTTGCATGCTCTGTTTTGTCTTATATCTGCCTTTCAGTTTGTCAAAACAATGTCAAATTTGGAGTTAAACTCTAGAAACCGTAAAGAGGAGTCCCAAGGGATGCCAAGCAGGCATTTGTTTGTGCATTTGCCCTGCATAAAACTAGGGTCTAGGAAAAAGCTCTGTGGATAGGAAGGCATTTGAGTTAAAATACAAAAGCCAGGAGAGCTGCATTTCCAAATTAAGCACTTTTGACTTTCTTCTGTTCAAAAAGGATATATCTTATGTCATTATCCTAACTTGTAAGAAAAGCAATTGCTGAAACAATCATCTCAACTCTTTCTCATGGGACAGAAGGGTTAGATTTTTCCTAGAGCACTTCCATACACTTTAAAAAATTGCTGAGGTTGCTATTAAACCTTCCATATGTTAGAACTACATAAAGAATTTATCAGCTTCTCCATGCCCATTCAATAATGACATGGTCTGCTGGCTTATTGACAACAACCCTCCGATTAGGTCATGTCATGGCAGAGCTGAGAGCTAGGCTTGGTTTGTTTAATAGCATCTTATTGTTAAAAAAGTATCTCTTTGGATCTTACAGAAACACTACAACATCCTGCCACAAGCTCAGTGAACTGTAACAGTTTCTGAGTTTCTCTGAATTGAGAAAAAAATAATCTTTATTAAGTATGAATTCAGAATGGAATTAAAACCATAATGAAGTAGCTTTTGGCAGGAAGCTGCTTTATGTTCTTTATCAGAAACCAACTGCAATTAGCAATCCATGGGGCAAATGTCAAAATCAGGGTGCCCAGCAAGAGCTAAAGTATGTTACCTTCATTTTCAGTCCCTGAAGTATATTTTAACCTCTATTTTCCCTTTTATTCGAGAATTTCTTCAACCACTTGCTGCAGAGCAACATTTAAAACATGCTTTCTATTTTACTGAGTTGTAGGGGCTCACTCCTAGAGGTCCATTTTTACATTCATAGTGCCATAAATAATGGCCTCCATTTATAGCAGTTTTATTTTTCCCATTTCAGCACCTTTCAAAGTGACATTTTGCTAGGTGCTCTGGTGTCTGAGATGGAGTAACAATACTTAGAGGTACTGAACCACATTTATTAGAAAAACATTCAATGGGTTATTGACTTGCACTTTAACATGGTTCTCCTTTACTCTTTTCTTGCAAATTTTAGAGCTAATTACAGACAGTTTCAAAGTAGAGAAGACCAGTATAGCATCTCACATACTTTTCTTTCCTCTTGGAGGCATGCACTTGCATTAGCAAGTTGCACTCATGTTTTAGTGCTCATAGATTGAATTACATTTATCACTCTGCAAACAGAAACAGCATGACTGCCCTTCTACATGTGAAACATGCAATTCATCGATTTATGGAGCTGTAACCACAGCTTTACATTTATCATATGTCAGTTCTGGTTTACTTAGCAGTCCTCTATGCGGGACAATGTGGTTTAAAACATTGCTATTAAATAGAAAAAAAGAGAAACATTTCACATACAATGGCAACATTCATCAACTGTTCTTTGCAGAGTGATGTAGCACTATTTATCAACTACCAGTTTCCAATCTCTCTAGCAATAACTTTCTTACTCTTATAGATGACTCAGAGATCTAAGTACAAAATGACAAAAAGAATAGTTCAAACATGACCCACATAAACCTGCTACTCTTGCTAAACTACAGCCCCTTTTTTACAACTGGAAGAAGCAATTTTTGATCCCTGAACTTTTTGTCTGAAGGTTCATATCAGCTTCATGACCCTTAAGGAAATTACTTTGCCCTCAAAATTAAAAGCTTTGCTCCCCATTTTGAATATTCCCATTTCAGTGAACAACTCTCTATTGAAGCATTCTATTTCAGAAGCCTCTGATTCCCAAAAGCACTTGGCTTCGTGTAGGCAGTCCCTGTTCAAGAGGACTGTCTGCTAACCTCATGGATGTATTACACACCCAAACCAACCTTGGCAACTGCCATTTGGTTTTCAGAGAAAATAAAAGTGAGGATAAGTGACAAAAACCTCATCCCTGTCTCAAATATTTAAGTTAATATCTGCAAATAGGAAATACCTTTACCTAGTTCTGAAGTTCTTCCACCCACTTGCCCCTTTTTTCAGTTTATGGCTGTGATCAGCACAAAGGCTCTGACAACTGGTTAGGTGTGCAGGGCCACTGTCTTTGGTTCCTGGCCAAGTAAGCTTATTCTGCTGGCCCAGGAAAGTCAGGAGAAGGTTTTCTTCCCTTTTTTTCTGTAGGTGTTACATGTCCTTTCCAAATCCCAGATGGGCAGCGGGAGAGAGGCTACATAAACACACCTAGGATTGTCTGCAAAACATTCAGAAATCAAAATTTCATTAACTTGAAGCTTCTCACATGTCTCTAGACTTTAAGGAGCAAAGTATATTACAGTAGGAGAAGCAACAAAGTGGTGGTTTTGCCTGCCAGACCTGGAGGCACAGCAGCTGCCTGCCTGCCACCATGACAGACATAGCAATGCAGTCACCCACCCCCTCCTGCTCAAGGATCTTCTTTTAGTCCATTACACTAGAAAAGACAGTTCTTGACAGAAGAATAGCTTGTCTCAGGATAGAGGAACGTGAGTGGAAGAGGGTGGCAACTGTTACCACACCTTGTTCCTCCAAATGAAATACATTTGCACCTGGCTGAAGGGAAAAGCAGAATTTGTTCTGTCAGATGACCACAGGGACATATCAACATGACTGCAGGAACCAGCAGACTTAGACCTCTTATTGAAAATATATTTTCTGAGGCAAATTAATGCAGAACGGCTGAAACAAAATAATGTTGTCTTGTGACACTTAACCTTGAGGATGGTTTCTTTCTATTAGAGGAACTTTAATGCAGTTTATGACATAAACAGCAAAAATCACAGACTCCTTAATAACAAGCTGGTCCTATTTGTTTGTTGTTCTATGTATGAAAATTGCTTTTCTGCTTAGTGTCAAAGACATCTGAAGCAAAAGGTTGCAAAAGAAAATCTCCCAAAAAAGTATTGGTTTCCACTATTGTCCAAAAATATGTTAGCAAAGAATAAATTATGTAATGATTTTGTCTGATTTTATCTGTTTTATCTTTTCAGAAGTAAATTTGTTTTAGATGAAACAGGGCATAGGAAAAGATAACCCCTCAAAACCACCGATTTCACCTCCTGCAAAACCTTCAAGTATGAAAACAAAGCAAGGTCTTTCCAATGTTTCTTATTGAGGCAATTTCCATCCATCAATTAGGACAGTCCTTTAAAAAGTGTGAGATCCACATTTGTCAGTTCAGCAAACCAGAGATTTATATCTGTCTTTCTCAAATCCCAAGTATGGAAGGGACCTCAAAAGGTAAGTCTTTTCAAAGATCTCTTTTTCAAAGTAGGCCCACTAGATCAGTTTGCTCATGGCCATGTCCAGTCTGGCTTTGAATGTGTCCAGGAATGAAGACACTGAATCCTCTCTTGGCAGCCTGTTACTGTGTTTGACCACTCTTTTGGTGGAAAAAGAATCCTAATATCTACTCTGAATTTCCCTTGTTACAGCTAGTCTCTGTTGCCTCTCATTCTTTCCCTATGGTCCTCAGAGAACAGCATTAAAGTGTAAACAATATCCATTGCACTCCCTTCCTCTACTCACAACAGATGGCAGTTACACTGGTCAGGCACAATCTGCCCATTGTGCCTCCACGCTGGCTGTACAGTCACCTTCCCTTCCTTCATGTGCTTGGGCACAGCTTCCAGAAAGACAGATTCCATATTTTTGGGGACTGAGGTTAGGCTGATAGACCAATAGTTCTCTGGATCCTCTTCCTTGTCCTTCATTAAAATAGTCATGATATACAATTTTCCTCTTCTCTGACTGCCACACCCTTTCCAAAATGACAGAGAACCAACTCTCAGCATCATTGGATGCAGCTCATGTAGTTTGACTGTCTTGTGTTTGCCCTGTTTGAGTGCTCCCTAATTCAGTCTGGTTTCCTGTAGAGTTAACTATCACTCTCCCAGTCTCTACTACTAGACTCAGAGACCTGCGAGGCCTCAGGACAAACCTTATCAGCTAAAATCAAAGCAAAAAAGGTACTGAGAATCTCAGCTTTTTCCATGTTCCTAGGTCCCATGTCCCGCTGAGCCATGGCCTCACGTTTCCTTGGCCTTCCTTTTGTTGCCAGTGTACTTGTAGAAGCCCGCCGTGTTTCCCTTCACTAGATCCAGATCCACTTCTGTCATGCAAACTAGTCAAGCGCATTTCTGTAATCCAAATAATATCATAAGCCTGCAACTGCACATGGACTTCAAATTCCTTCTGTTTCCTGTGCTGCATACATACCTGTACGAACATTTGGTTCATTGGGAGTCTGCCTTTGTAGAAAATAAGCAAATAAACTCTCCTTCTTTAATATTTCTCATCAGAAGTTCTATTTATATACATATCAATGCTATCACAGTTCTTGGATATCTAACAACTGCAATAGTAAGTTAAAAGCTTTCTATTTGCCTATATATGGATTCCAAAGGTCAGTAGTAAAACACTAGCTGAAACATCCATGTCCATAGATTTTTTTTAAAAAAAAAAAAAAATGAACTGAAGAGAGTGAAATAGGATATAAAGGGACTGTTCTATGACAGATAGGAAGAGAGAAGGGATATACAATTGGGTATTCTTGTGTTTTGATACTCCTCCCCAATAGTGATGAGTATTCCCCAATATTGTGCACAGAGTTCAAATTATTTAAAAATCTCAAGGATTAATTAGAGGCAAGAATGATTTTGTCAATGATGTCCAAGTGCCATGGGCACGGAATGCACATTTTACAGAAGGAATATTTGATTGAATGGAATAGAAAAAAAATCAAGCTCCAATGGCAGTTGAAGCCAAAAAAATTTACATTAAACATGTTATAAGTTTTTAAAATAATGTGGCAGCTGACTACTAAAACACACGTGTAAAGAAAAAAGCTGCGGTCTCCAGTTCTTCAATTCTCTTTGCCAGCAGTCTTTCTGNGGGCACCCAGCCAAGGTAAACCCACCACAAAAGTATATTTTAATAGATCAGAAATAATTATCTCCTGAAAAAAAAACCTATCTTGTGGCCTCTTATACAAAAGATCAGATGAGAACATACCCATGGACCTGAATGTTCAGACTGAAACCAGCTCAAGTTATGTAGTTTCTTGGTTCTGCCTAAATAGCAAACAAAATACCCAGCAAGCACCATTGCAAGTCAGAGGCGTCCCCAACAGCACCACAGTCAGTGTTGCTGCTAAGATGCTTTCTGCTGGAAAAGATTCATTTCCTTGCACTGAATTAATAAATTCAGACAAAGTTTTAGGCATACTGATGTGACTACAGAATGACATTTATTGCAACGATGAACTTTACAAATACTTTGGACCAGGTGGCAACCAATCTCCTTGATGGCACACAGGGGAAGGAGAGCCGCTAGAAACAGAGCACAGAGAAAATCTCAGCAGTTCACAAAGCAACACCTTAACTGACAGTAGCCTTCCCGAAGCAACAGGGCTTTTTCTGTTTGCCATTTACTTGGGGGTGAGCCTGGCTGGGTGTGAGCTCATCAAGAGGAACAGATGTGGCAACCTTGTCAAGATGGACATAGTTATCACCTGCTCCTTACAGTCTTCAGAGACCGGGACCACCTTCGACTGAACTTACGAAGGTAGTTCAAGACTATGTTGAAGTGTATCAGAATGTTTAGAGAAATCCTAAAGTGAGACAAACAGGACAATGGGGTGGTGGACAATTTTGGCAGGTGACTGTCCTTTTTTATTCAGGTCTCTGATCATTTGCTCACGTTCAGCAACCCTTTTTTAGTTTCCTTCTGCTGCTAACTGAGCCAGCCCCTTTTAAATAGCTTGCTATCCTGACCCCCCAAGCTGCAGATTTTCATATTGGTGTGGTATGCCACTCCAATGAGCAGAACTTCATGCCCACACTGCAGGCATGGAGCAAAGCCCAGCCACTCTAGCTGGAAAGTCTTGGAAGCAGAGGTCTTTCCCCTTCCCTCTTCCCTAAGATGACTCCCATGTCCTGTTTTACTCTAACAAACTTCAAATGATCTGTAGGTAAATGTTAATCTCTGTCCATGAATGCACACCTCTGGCTGCACACTGCAGATACACTCCTTCAGTTTTAGGAAATGTAATTATCCACATCAGCAAAACCTACATGCCTTACCAGGCTCTTTACTGTTAATTTTCATCTGTACCAGAGAAACAGGATGCTCTTTGAGATACCTGATGAAGGTAACTCTGTAAGTACTTGTCATTGCATACGGAACACCACTTTTGGTGTATACATCCTCAAGTGCTGCACTGCAGAGGCACTTTACGTATTAATATTGTAGACAACAACTACAAGCTTAGTGTAGCAACATATCACTTTCACAATCATCCAATATATATGTTAGGTCAACCTTGCAGACTCATCTGCATAAACAGCATAGCAAAAATGTTTAAAAAAGAGAGATTGAGAAATAAAACTCTGGATGCTGCAATTCTAGCAGAAGTAAAAACGAAAAGCTACAAAATCATGCAGAGTTCATTTTGGACTGGTTGAACTTACAAGTACAGTCGCTTCAGACATTTTCCCAAGATAATTGAAAGCCACTGAAGGAAAAAGCATTTGTGTGCACGCATGCATATCTGGTGCATACATACAGACACATACATTATATTTATGCATGTAAATGGTGCGATTTTTTCCTTTACACTGAAAGCATACAGGATCCTAAGAACTACCAATTAATTTGGAGGCTGTATCCTCAGATATAGAGCACATCTGTCAAATGACAGAGAAATGAATTGACCACCACAGGGTTGTTTGGTTTTTTTTGTCTTCTTTGATGATGTTGTAATGTATATCAGAAGCAGAGCTGGAATGCCAACCTGGACCAGCAACCAGCTGCGGCCCCAGCACGTTAGCTCCCAGTTTCCTCTGTTTGTTGTGTACATCTGTAGATCTGTCAACCTGTCAGGCCCAACTTCTGAACCACTTTAATGTGCTCCAAAGATAAAAAAAAATCCTGTGTTTAGGAAGGGAAGCGAGAGGCTTCTTTTGCTGATAAAAATATGATTTATAACAGACATTGAGACAGCACCTTTCCAATTAAAAACACCACTTCAGCTTTTTTTTGTCCTCATTGTCAATGATATCAGAACATCAGTGTAATTCTGTTTGTTAGTTTTAGCTTAACTAGGAATAATCCCCCTGAGCCAGTAGCTGACCTCCAAGGCATTCCAGCTCCCTGTGGGATAACATGGAATAATAAGAAACATGCTACTGTAAAATAAGCAAGACTAGTCTAAAGTTTATTCCCATGTTGTCAGATAGACAAGCCTATAGCAAGTACTCAGCAATGATCAAATAAATGTCCAGAGACCTTTTTCTAACAGACAACTCAGCAACTTCAAACGGATTTCTTAAGCGAATTCAGTTGTGGTATGGGCCAATAAAGCAGTATTACTTTCCTGCTTTAAATCAAGTTTCTATCATAAAGTTCCATTAATCTCCCCCATGTTATCAAGTGTCTTAGTGGTAGGAAATTATATTTCTAAATTGAATTTTGTTCTCTTTCAGGGTAGCAAGAAATATTTTCCAAATTTTTAATAGGAAGTGTAAAACCTATGACACCAACAATACATTTGAATAAATAAAAGCTGTAAATTAAAGCTCCTTTCTTCCAAGCCCAAATGTTAGAGCAAAATAACAAAAAATGTCTACCTAGAAAGAAAAAAATAAAGTTTTAAATGAAAGTGAGATGACACATGGTTAACATTTTTATTTACCTTTTTATAACAATAGGATTAAAAATAAATAAATAAATAAAAACACCCTTTATAGTCAAATAATCTCCAGGCACTAATAAAACACTTATTGATTCTTAGTGTATATACTTACTCTACAAGATGTCCTAACCTTCAGCCTCTACTGTTTTTAATGGAAACAGATACTCTTTACACAAGTCTGCAAAGTTAGCGCCCTTTTGTTTCATGGGAGACAAATTTACGGTAAGTAAACGTCTCTGCACTAAATTTACTATGCTAAAGTTAAAATGAATAACCACAGGCAACAAAACAACTTAATTTTATAGCCAGTAATAGAGCTGTAGCAATAGAGAATGGATCAGAGCAGAAAGCAGCAGAATCTACTGCAGCATTGACAAATTTTACAGCCTTTGGTTTTTTAGATGAACGATACCACAATTTCAGTAATGTTCAGCTAGACTTCTCCCATAGACTTCTTTGAATCTTACCTACTGCTGACCATTACCATCTCACTGAGTGCAACAAACAGCACTAGTCGGGGGCTTAGATCAGACATACCACCTGCACCATCACACAGCAGTAATGTATTCATTATGCTCTGCCTAATACATATTCAGATGTATTTGAATTTGCATAAGGCAGAGCATTCAAAGCCACAAGCCTGGGCACCTTCACTCAATCCACATCAGCTTTGCAGCCAAACCCAAATCCAGGTGGTACATAAGGAAGGAATCATCTTTCTTTATCAGGTTTAGGATGAGTTAGATGG
>VYZX01023853.1:4668-36982 GCA_013401335.1 Brachypteracias leptosomus | reverse complement strand
ACACTGGAATAGGTTGCCCAGAGAAGTTGTGGATGTCCCACCATTGGAATTGTTCATGGTCAGGTTGCTTGGGGCTTTGAGCAACCTGGTCTAGTAGCAGGTGTCTCTGTCATGGCAGGGGGTTGGAACTAGACGATGTTTGAAGGCCCCTTCCAACCCAAACTATTCTATGATTCTATAAGTGAACAAGTCTGAGGAGTGGAAAATACATCAATGAAGACTAGATAATTGTAGGTACTCTTTGCACTTACTTCTACAGCCAGGATATAAACACAGGTGAATTAACCACCTACATATTTTATCTGAGTAAAGGGTATCTAAGAGAGAATACATTCTTATGTCAAAATTACATTCACACAAATGTCTTGCTTCAGCTGACATATTTTAGACCCCATGTTGCCATTATATTTTCCTAATAATAGTGACAGCTGTGTCAATATTACTTCCACATGGGCCAAAATTTCACACACTAGTCAGGTGCATCAAGAGCTTCTGAAATATTTTTCTGATTGAAGAACTTGAGTAGTGACTAAAGTAACATTTGACTCAAAGACAAGCAAGTAACAAACAGGACATTCTACATGTGGGCAGCATCCCCTACAACTGAGACAGCAGAAATTTCTTTCAATATTACCGTGGAGAGCAACAAAATTATCTTCCTGTATTAAAATTCAGGAGACAGTTGTTCACAAATTAGCTACTAGCTTCTAGGCAATGTGTAGTCAAGTTAAACATTTGCTTGGGAAATGGTTCTGCACTTGTAAGATTCAGCAAAATACCAGCTGAATTTATTTTAAAATAGGAACACAATACAGGGGTTTGGGTAAGATTGCTGCATCTCTAAAGTCCTTACCCCCAAATCAGGCTATGTATCTAGAGTAGCAACATGATGGCCTCTACTACTAACACCCACTTAATCAGGTCTATTTCTGACATAACTATATGTGTAAAGGAATGTGTTGTATACAAAGATCTCATACCTTTTATACCTGCTTGAAACCATCCTGGAGGAGTCCTGAAAGAAAGAAAAAAAAACCCTAATTAACATTTTCCTAGTTTTGTAGTTCCAAAATACTTTATGACTCCATAGAAAATGATACCTGCAGTTAAGAGGAGGAGGCCCACACCTCAAACAGCTGCTGTACAACTCAGTTTTGCATTATTTTGCTGTTAGGAATAGACAGAATACCAGATTATTGTCACAGTGTTACTGCTTCTGAACACCAGTTCAAAATCCTTAAATAACAGCTTCTGGTTACATCTTAAAACTGGATGCACTTACTCTGTCCCCCAACATCCAGAACGCACAGCTTACCAAAACCAGTATACACCCTACCACCAATACACCGTCACTACCAGTACTAATATGGAAACACTTGTGCACTTTGATTCATCAAGTGCACTTTGATTCATTCAAGTTCATCTACTTGTCCAAGAGCAGCAGAGCAAAACTATTCTGATTCTTTGGCACCACCACTGTCCTTCTGGACGGAACAAAAACTGAAGCCGGCAAGAAGTCAAGTGTTGAGATCCAAATCAATTTATTATGTACCAGCTGGGTCATGGTAACTACAGGTATGCTCTTCACCATGCTAACCTGCTAACCCAGGTGTGGCAAGCTGGATCACCTCTCTCAGGCTAACTGAAGTGGTCTTCTCCTGGCATTTGCTATTAAGCAGGTAAGCTAGAAGTCTGTACATGGACATTCCGTGCACTCGTATGTCAGACAGTGACTTGTCAAGCTATGGTAGGCCAATTTGTAGATCAATTTTTAGGTGCTCTCTAAGCACTTAGAAACAAAGAATACCCTGTGCCTCCTCTGATTGTTATTTGGAAATAACCTTAATTGAAATAGCGAGAAACAGAACACATTTTAAATAAGAGTACAGATTTTAAATATGAGTTCAGCTGTGCAAGAGATGTGCATCTGGCCCTTCAAAGATACATACAGAGTTTACTTGCAGATTCTAAGAGTCTTACATTTTTTCTAGCTTAAGGTAAAGAATTTAATTACTTCATTCCCACCATGCAGAAAGATGTTTTCACTAAGACTGAAATTTGTTTTGAGTTTGTCTGCTTTGTTTTGTAAAAATGCATTATGCTTTTATTCTGTCTCTGTAAAGATGGAAACAGAACAGTGGGGAAAAGGGCTCATTTATTGTTACACAATCCCTGAAACAACATCAATGAATTATGTGCAAATGACAAAATCTGAAAGAATATATTTGCATCCATAATACTATGCTTGCAGCTTCCCAATACCAGTCTGATCACATAAAAAAATTAAGACATGTTTCAACTGGTAAATGATGGCTCAGATTAGACAGTAAATCCACAAATATTTTTTAGGATGTTGTATGAAGAACATGAACCAATTATTTTATTAGTCATAGACAAAACTCTTCCCAGCATCAGCAAATATTAGTTAAAAAGGAAAGAATATTTAAGGAGTTAATGAACTGAACAATTGCCTTTATTGGAAAAAAACAATGGCAAAGCATGAAATTCTGTCTATTTATGACACTAGCTGCAGACAAACGAATGAGTTCTCAAGATGCAAGAGAATTCCATCCACTCTGAAAATCCTACTTTAGACTTTAGACTGCCTTCACTGATCGGTGCATTAATGCCTTTGTAAGTAAACTTAAAAAAAATTAAAAATAAGGATAAAAAGAATATTATTTCATTATAGGAAATATTAAAGTGCATTTTATTAAGCATTTTCAAGTTCTGCAACATGTGCCCTAATACAAGCAGAATAATAATATGCAGCAAAGTCATTGGAATTATTTAAAGAAACCCACAGTGGTGTAAAATTGCTGTTTTAACACCGATAACTATTTTATCATTGATGACAATGTCTGAGGAATAGCAATCCACAGCTATGAAACAGCCACTTAATTTCACCTCTAAAGGGGCAAGGAAACAGAATTTTAAATGGTACCAATGCTATTTTTAAAGTTCAGTAAGAGTATATTATCTTTGAAAGGTCACAGAAGTAGGGGGAGGTTTCTGAGGACTGGAAGGAAGTAAATGTCACTCCTATCTTCAAGAAGGAATTTTCAGAGAACCTAAGTAGGTGATGGAACAAATTCCGAAGGACAATGGGACCCTCAGGAAGGTTACAGACTACACAAAACTTGGGTGAGCGGTTAATGGTACATCAGGTGGTTGTGCTGCCATGCAGAGGGGCATGGACAGGCTGGAAAATGGGCTAACAGAGACCACATGAAGGTCAAAAAAAGAGAAATGCCAAATCTTGCACCTGGAGAGGAATAATCCCAAGCACCAATACATGCAGTGGACAGGTCAGAAAGCTGCTGTGCAAAAAAAACCCTTGGTGTCCTGGTGGACACCAAGTTGAACATGAGCCATCAATGTGCCCTTGCGGCAAAGGCGGCCAATGGCATCCTCAGGATGCATTGCCAGCAGATCAAGGGAGGTGATTCTTCCCCTCTGGTCAGCCCCAGTGAGACCACAGCTGGAGTGCTGGGTCCAGTGCTGGGCTTCTCAGTATGAGAAAAACAGCAGAGAGCCTACACAGATGAATAAATGCTTGAAGCATCTGACACATGAGGAGAATCTGAGAGCACTGGGAACACTCAGCCTGAAGATGAGAATGCTCAGAAGATATCTTGTCAATGTATATAAACACCTTAGAACGGATGAGAGACAATGGACAGAAATACAAGAAATTTAACTTAAATGTAAGAAAATACTTTCTTACTGTGAGATTAAACACTGGAGCAGGTTACCTAGAGGGGTTATGTAGTTTCTATCCATGGACAGAATAAAAAAACCCAACTGGACACAGTCCTGAGCAATTTGCTATAGTAGATCCTTCTCTGTCCTCAAGTGTTGGACTAGAGACTCCCTGAGAATCCTTCCAGCCTTAATGATTCCGTGCTTCTGCTCAACTCCTCTGAGTTTTCCATCTGCATTCTTCTCACAGATTAGTGAGTTTAAGTGAACACATACCTAACATCTGGCAGCTCCAGAGGATTTCATTCTGCCCTCTAAGATTGTTATGTATGGACTTAACTATCTGAACTTCTACATAAAGAGGATTGTAATGGATGGATTTTTAGCTTTAAAACAGCAATGACTGATAAGGTGATTTGACTCTAATGTGTGTGAAGAGATTCAAGTAGCTTCACCTAATACATTAAGATATATCTTCACTGTATATGAAAATGCTCTATCAGTAGTATCAGTCACAGCTCTTGGTGATGATGTTCTCAGAAACACCCTGGTGGTCCCATTAGCCATAGTCAAGTTGTTCAACTGTCTTTTTAAGCTTGGATGGAGAAAGACAATTGTAGGTGACTAGGTCCAAACTTTTCCTGTCTGTAGATACAACTCTTGCCAATAACATAGGAACTCTGGGCTCTAAGTCTCTTCAGTTCTTATTTTTTAAAGAGCTTCTTTTCAGGAAAATGCGGAAGCCTTGAGGCTGTGGCCATGCTTCCTTCTGAACATAAGCCCCTACTTATGGTGAAAGCAGAATTGACAAGAAAGGGAGAATTTGCACGTGACATTACAGTCTAGTGAAGCTTACATACTCTTGTACAAAGAAATCTCTGGATCTTGCATGCTTGCTTTCTACTCTAGACATCAAAGGGATACAATGTAGGCATCATATACCTTCAAATTTGCTAAGACCTTTTCATACTGTAAATGCAAATATAAGCTATAAGGCAATTTATAGACATAGATTTGTACATTTACCTCAACAGGAAACTTTTAAAAGTTTGGCAATACTATTTAGAAAAGCCAGTTAATCAGAAAAAGAAAGCTGGAAAAGCAAACAAATGCTCAGGGACAAAGTACCTGACCTGCTACTACAAATGACAGCTGCTAAAACTAAAAAAAAAACCAAACAAACAGAACAACCCACAATTACCTACCCATTTGTACCAGATGTTTCTACAGCAAGTATTAGTGGTTTTTATTTTTGTAGTTAAAACTATGAACAAAAAGTTAAAAATACACATCTGATACATAAAAACATTGTCCTCTGATAAGCAAATTAATACTGTAGATTTGGTAAATTGTACCTTTTGTTATTTTGGAATCTAATGTAAATGCAGACCAATCTTTCTTCAAGGTGGTGATGAAAGCATCAGGGAAATATATCATCTCTGTTTTCATGTTATGAAATTAATTTTGTGTATGCTGTTTATCCCAAAGTTGCTGGGAACAAGAATATATGTAGCCATACTACAAACAGCATTATGTGTTTATTAAAATGAATCTAAGTTTTCAAACTCTTCAAAAGTTCTTAAAATGGGGAAAACATCTAATTTAAACATATAATTTAAGATCTCGTCTACTATTTTTGGAGAAGAGAAGGTTGGCAGAAAATGAGGAAGTGAAGGAGAAAGGATGGAGATCCCTGTTCAGCAAAGAATTAACCTAAAAGCAGATGATGACGCATGTAAGTAAATACTAATTTAAAAATCTTGCTTATATTCTTTGTATTTTTAAACTCTTGAGTTTTATCCCATGTTTCAAATATTTAGTCATTACTATAAAAATGAATGATTTGTCAAAATAGTTGTTTATTAGCAATGAAAAGATCAGCTTATTTGAATGTCTCCCTTTAAAAAAGATGTCTTTACTCTCTGTGGAAATCCTGAACAGAAAAGCAATCAGTAATGAAGCTACCCATAACAATTATGCTAATGCGTTCATTCAAACGGGTGAAAAAATATTGCTGTCAAAGATACCTAAGAACATCAATTCTTCATCCAGGGTTGAAATCAAACACTCATTTCAATACAGTATTCAAAACACAGCTTTAAAATTACTTCTACTTTTTGCACATGATCCCTGGCAGCTTGCATTATCTTTTAACAGTCTATATTACTGCTAATAAAATATATAATCAAGTAGTTTTGCTCTTGCTCCATCTCAAATGGGAGCTCAAGAACACTGCAGACTGACATACAGGAGCATTGCTCCAGAAAAGTGGTCATGCTTCCTTTTCGTTGTGTCTACAAAAGTGTTTGTGCAGCCACGTATTAATGCACGACAGGGTGTGATCTAAGTGAAAATCACCGAGGAAAAACCAAAGATTTATCTCATTCCACATGAGCTCCTTCATGTGATTCACCACACAGCCTAACACACACACACACACACACCTGCTGCATAAGAGAATGTGTAAGTGCAGAAAAGGTAGCTGAGACAATTTCCATTAACAAAATCATTTACTGTCAATTAAATTTCTGTCAAACTAGGATGTAAACAACTTTGGTAACTCTCCTCTCTGCTTGTGGCTCATTCTGGTACTTCATCTGGCCAATACAGGGATTATACAAACAAACTGGTCATCAGGCTTTAAATAAATAAAGTTGTCTGCCTTTACAAGTGTTTGACAAAGACTTCCAGATGTTAAACCAACCCTACAAATCTGCTAGTTAAAATGCACTACCAAATGTTGGTTCTAAACATCTACAAACATGGGAGTTGGCTGGACTATGGAAAAGAGTTTACTGGAATCTCTTGCAAGATTTTGCGAACAATTAAAGCAAATCACCCGGATCAAATCAGGCTGCTAGAGTAGGCTGGTATATACACTGGCATGCAGAGTACTCAGTGTTTTACTAGTGTGAATTATGACTGCATGATTATATTCCTGCAACATGGATGAAATTAGGCCGCCAAACCAAGTAAGATCTGTTCACAAGGGTTTGTAGCAATAGGATGAGGGGTAATGGTTTTAAGCTAGAAAAGGGTAGATTTAGGTTGGACTTTAGGAAAAAGTTCTTTAATATGAGGGTGGTGGATCATCAGAAGAGGTTGCCCAGAGAGGTGGTGGAGGCCCCATCTCTGGCGACATTCAAGGTCAGACTTCATGGGGCTCTGAGCAACCTGACCTAGTTAGAGGTGTCCCTGCTTACTGAAGGGGGGTTGGACTAGATGACCTTTAGACGTCCCTTCCAACCCAATACATTCTATGGTTCTATTTTTTCATATGTAATATAAATACAGGCTTTCTACAAAGTTTCCTATACATTATTTACAACATGAGCAAATACAACTTCATTGTATGAAGGAAGGAGCTCTATTGCTGAGGTTTCTTGTGTTTTTACAATTCAAGCAACAGTAGATACTACCTCCATCCCACCAATCAAGTTAATGCCAATCACCTTCATGAGTCACATCTTGATTAACTACATCTACTTTCTTCTTACATTTAGGACAACTTTACATTGCCATTCCCTTGGAAACAGCAATTATGTACCTTCTGCAATGCAGAAAAAGTTTCATTCAGATATTAAAGCATCAGCTTGACAACTGAAAGGCAATCTGATCCTAATGCAAACCGTGAATAACTGCAGGTGTGAAAAGTAGGGGAATGATGAAATGCACTTCTTCCCCCTCCCATTAAAATTCCCCAAAAAACAAGCATCTCTCAGGAGCAACTGAGACATGGAAATATTTACCCTCCATCACCGATTCTAAACCCTTTGAAAATTTCTAGAGATGTTTCTCATGGAATGCAACACAAATTCAATTTTGAATGGAAATGCTTTTGCCACGGGGGGGGGAATCTCCACTCATTATTTCCACAGAAACCATTCTTTCCAGAAGCATTCTAAGGTGTTTTAAGATGTTTTCAACAAGCTTAAAGCAGCAACTGTATACTCAACTACTTGCACTTCAAACTGTGCACTTTCTAGATCTCTACTTGGACTGAATACTTGTACACACAAAACCATCCCAGGCTCCTTCCCCTCCTCTATTCTCCTAGCTGCCAAGATTTTACATCTATTTCTGAGATTAATTGCATTTTATTTTTTCCTGGTGTGTATTTCCTAGGGATAATCTTAAACACTCTTGACTCACCCAATAAATCTCTTTTATAAGCAGTCATTCTAAAAACGAACTTTTATTTCTAAAACTGTTAAGAAAGCATGAAGTTATCACCATCTATTAATCAGTTACAAAATAAACCAAAACAGGAACCTGGTAAGATTAAACAAAAACAAAAGCTGACCTACTGTTCTTAAAGAGCTTGACAAAATTTTTTGTGTTTTGGTCTTCCTTTGATTTGCACGCTGGCAAGTTGGAACCAACAGATTTTGAGAGAGCCTTGTTTAATTTACATCCAACTGATCTTTTTAAAACATGCCATAACGAATAACACATAACAGAATAAAACTTTAGAGCAGGAGAAAGACATTCCTATATTCTGGAGACTAAAATTCAATTGCCAGAACTATTTTGACACTGTGACACTTAATTCCAGATCAGCAACACAGAGCAATCTCTTCTGTGTGAAGCAGTTGATGTAGATAAAGCAAGACTTAAAAAAAATGCCATATGGGAAAAGGAAGATACAGTTTCTTTACCTGTGCTTCTTGTAAACACAGATGATTAATACACCCTCTGGTCACATATTTCTGAAATGTGATTGATTCTGGTAGGCATTTATAAAAGTGGAAAGGCAATGGTATTACAGTCTATACAAGGATGATGCTTTCTTTAGGAAGAAGACCAAAAGAGAAAATATAAAGGTAAGTTCAGTATGTAAATTAATCTGTTAGAGCATCTGCCTATACTTTTTCTATTGGGAGAGAGACCAAGCAAAAGATCCAAAGAGAAGACACCTCTCCAAATACAGAGTAACCTAAAAACAAATGAGGACAGCATCACAAGTCACCAGTTCCCTAGACTGACTTTGAATTTCCTAGGCTCTTTCACTGCAGCTCAGATGAAATCCACGCATCTCAAACCAGTTCCAGGCAGTCTCTTCTACCTCTTGACTATGCAACCCTTTGGGGTGAAAAGCTATGAAACATCTTTTTTCAAAAAGGGGAAATCTGAAAACATGTCATTCTCTGTGATGTGCATGTGTTTCCAGACTGTGGACGAGTGATGTCTGAGGTGAGAACATAGCAGTTCTCTTTACCTGACAGAGCAGAGCCTCAATGAAGTACTGCACATCCAACACACACGCACACAGAGCCTGTTAACATGCTGGCTCTGCTCTTCTAGAGCTATGAAGAACACCTCTTCCTATAATGTGCCAGGATCCAAGAGTACCTATGAGCTCTGGCTCAGCGCTGGCCTCATCTGGCTCCTGCAGAAAGACTCAAACCTTCTCACATGCAGCCTGCCCGGGCACCATCCCCGGCAGACGTGGGCCTGCTCCCTGCCCAGCTCCACCACACTCGGGTGCCTCCAAGAAGAGCCAGTCAGCCTGAGCAAGAGCAGTGACATCAAAGTCTGCCATAAAGACATTATTTCTATCCTGACCTACCGAAATATATTTGCACCACATTCCTGGAAGTATTCTGTAGTACGCACATCATGACTCTGCTTACTTCACAGGATAAATTATTTATCTATTTAACTATTAATTACCTGTAAAACTGTGAAGAAAAAAACCCAAATATATTAGAGTACACCAATTATTAAACTGTGGCATAATTTTAGGCCAGACTTACTTCTGTTACTTTGTTAATATAATTTATAACTTAATATATGTATAACTTTATATATATAATATATATAAAATATATATAACTTAATATAACATATGTTAATATAATTTTAAAATGTTAAAGTTTTTTATCTGCTCTTATGTAATTCCATAGTTGCAAAGGTATGAATGTTTTCTATTAAGAAAAACTCATTAGACTATATAAGTTCATGGTAGTTCTTTGCCTAAAAATCAGTATGAACTAAATCCAATGCCTAAATGTTTGGGCTACTTCTTGGCCAATATGGTTTACAAACCTATCTGTATTTTTATACAAATAAATGTGGGATTTTAAAGTTCATTAGTTCTTACAGTTCACCAGTACCTCTTAATCAGCTTTAAAACAGATGTTAATAACAGAATCACAGAATTAGAAGAAATGTTATATTTATATTACATATATTCTCTTGTTAGATATATCTCATATATCTAACAAGAGAAGATATATCTCATATCTTCTCTTGTTAGATTGTAGCATATTGTTTTCAAGTTGACTGATAAACACAGCCATGTGATTTAACAGACTACAGTATGTTTACAATGTCATATAGGTTTCAAAATTATTACCTATAACTTGTAAAGCAAAATAAACCAAATTATTAATTACAGATGAAAATTTGCTCAGAAAAAGGAGATACCGACATGAGAGAAAATGAAAGACATACAGTGAAAATACTATTTCCACCTAGTGATCAGCCTGATTAGTAAGCTAAACCCCAAAGGAGTAAAAAAAACCAACCAAATAAAACCCCAGATAGGAAAACCAAATTTTGGTCAGGGAAAAGTTGTGTCCTTAATTCCACTTAAGTGAACCTTAACTTTTTTTTCTTTACAGTCTCATCTACTATCTTTAATTAATATGTAATTAATAAGGACTTCAAACAAGAACTAACATAGACATGCTAAAATGCCTGGGTGCAACTGGTACGTATTAATCCTGTAAGGCCAAAGGAGTTATGACTCATCTCCCTGCTTACACAGAGCCAGGAGGCCATGAAGAAGCACTGCAAGAACATCCAGGGAATGTAAGTATCCTTCCTGTGAATAAATCTATTTTCATAGACATTAGATGAGAGGAAAAATTTAAAGAAATACCTGCAGGTAAAGCAAGTAACTCCCAGGAGAGTCAAGTGTCATCAAGAAGAAAACAACTTCCCAAAATAAAGAAACTGAAAATATTCACTAAAATATATGAACAGAGTTTTTTCTTTATTTGTTAATCTCCGTTTTATACCCAAGCAACATTTGACAACCAAAGAGCCAGAACAAGGGTTCAGGACAAGCAGTTAGGCACTCATAACAAAAGCTATGATGGAGCTGGTTAGATCAGGCTGACAAAGCCTGACAAGTTCTCAGGTGACTCACTGACAGAGTAGAGCTGGAAAAATGATCAGAAAGACAGCGATTATATCCAACATACAGCCTTCATGGACCAGTGTTGAACAGTCATAAACTGAAAATGTAAGCTTCCTAAAATTCCCTGAAAAGAAAGTGAACCTGCAAATATTTGCACAAAGCTCCAAAATTCAATGTGTCAATCAGTCACAAAAAATGAAGAATACACTTGCCAGAAACCTGAGGAACACCAACACATAAGCAAAATATCATAGGACTGAAACCACAGAATTTGACAGTGAAACAGGAGAGCATTTTAAAGGAAGACAGAATTCAGATGGACATAAACCTTTATGGTTCAGAGAATTTAAGAGAGTAGTGTCTGTTCTTAAGGGTCTTTTCCATCCTAATTCTATGATTCTAGGATCTCGAGTCACAGAAGTGCTGAGTCATAGTATGAAACCCACAGCAGAGATGACAGTGAAAACACGAACAGAATTTGCTGAAGTTCTTTGTAGCAAGTGTGTATATAAAATCCTGCACAGAGCTATGTGCACAGCCCCTTCACAACACACTACCTTGTGTCCAGACATAAAAATAGATGAAATACAATTTCCCAAAATTATTTTGATGGCATCTGTCTCACATTTTAGAGATTATTCTAACTTCTTAAACCCTACCTCAGAGTGCCAAGCTGTTTGTTGACTTGCCCACACTGTGGTTTGCACACTCCTAGAAACACAACTAATGATAAAAATCCATCTTCTTCAGTGGAACCAGTTTAAAATAATGAATCATCCTGTCCACCTCTACTATATGCTGGTTCCAAGAAAAGAAGAGGCCCTTGTCAGTGAGTTTACCAGCAGAATGGGCCTGACAGCCTCTCTTAACAAAAGAGTAAGTGGTGTCAGACAAGCCAGAGACTACTCTATGGCTCCAAAGCCAAGTTACACAGAGTCATCACATCCATACTCCAAAGCACTTGCTGGTGGGTCTCCCTCATGTTCCATACGGTGTCCCTAAGAAATAATAATCTGTAAGTTCCTCCCCAGTCAAAGCATCTCAAATAATGCAAGAGCTGAACTATAGCCCAAAGTGGTGTTTTCATAGCATGAAACCTAGATCTGTGTGGCACACCCCAGCGTGTTGATTAAGGGCATGCAGCCATTTCTGAGCTAGCAAAGGCTAGTAATGTCCTCATAGCACTGCACGCACAGCCAAACCTGGTGCTGTCGTGTTCATACTAAATGCTAGGACTGGTTCCTGGCATATTATTCCTCAACAGTCCATAGATATGATACAGGAGAACACTAGGTAGAAGGAAACAAAACCATGCCAAAAAACCTTACTAATAATTAAGCCATAGGCCCTATCAGCAGTGCAGCAGTTGAGCTCACACCCAGGTCTTGCTGTTTTTAGCAGTATAAACTTAGTCAGACTGTTTCCACCAAACAACTCCAGATTCGGGATTCCTCCTCCCTCCTAAGATATCAGATTAATTACACCAGACTACACAGGCATGGAGAAGCAGGCTTTCCCACTGCCATCCTCACACCACTATGGAACTGGAATATGCAGCTTCTAAATGCACAAGCACATCTGAGTAACTACCACTATAATACTCTCTAACTTAGTACGAATAACATAAATGTAGGTTCCATCTTACAAAAATGTTTGACAACTATTGCTGTGTCTATTTCTGCAGAGCTGTAGGCATTTCTGCTCATCTTTCTGAAGCAAGTTGTCTCTCCTTTTCACCTTACACAAAGACATTCAGCAGAGATCCCCTCAGTCTACGTAGGTTCTTGTAGAAGAACTTTTTTCCCCTCCATACACACTCCACAGGTACTTACAACTTCATTATCTAGGCTTCAGACTTGTTCCTGGCATGAAAGGAGCATTAACTAGAATTCTCTCTCTAGAACAGAGTAGCATAAAAGTGAAGGAATTAAGATATTACCATACCTTACAGAAGCTTTGAAATCAGTCAGGCTGTGTCATTTGCCTGTACAAGGAAGGAAGGGAGTACAAGTATGGCATAAAATCCTTTCTTTTTCAATAAATTTGTATTTACCGGAGGACTACTCTTCCCACAGAAACCTCAGCTAAGGACTTTAAGTGTGATCTTATGGGATCACTTTTTACCCCCAAGAAGTCTTAAGAGAAGAGATATCCATTTAGACATCATCATTTGAGAGCTGAACAGAATTTCCAAATTGACTCTTTCAGAGGTAATTCAGAATCTTCTCAAACCAGCATTCAGTTAGCTGAGTTAAAAAGGGATGCCAGTTCAAAAAAGAATGTGAAAAAGAAAATTAATTCCTTCACAAAAGGCCTCTGCTGTCTGCTCAAAACATTAGCTGCAAATTTAAGAAACTGCTGCCTAGTCCTTATGGCTGAATAAAGGCTCCAAATCAGTATGACACCAGCTAATGCACCAACTTACATGATTCTGGAGTCTAGCTTCACGCCCTCAGCACTGAAAGAAAAACAGCACAACAACGGAACATACAGGCTGCTCATACAGGCTCAGTACACACCAGCAACTGCTCTAGGTTAGAAAACAAGAGAAGAAAAGTAAACAAAGTCCCCCCAAAATAAAATCTTAATGGAAGAATCACAACCAAACTGAGAGAAACTACTTGAAGTAGTAGCTCTCAAGTAGTTCTTCACTACTTGAAAAGTACGTGAAGAGCAGGCTGTGCTGAGACAGACCCCTGCAGTTCCAAGGCACAACCATGAATCTAAAGCCTCCAACACCGCCTTGCCTTCACAGATACAGGATTGATTCAGTTTTAGTTTTCCTGCAGGTCCTGTGATCAGTAGTCGTACATGGATATGGGCACAAAAACCCAAGTATTCAATTATAAGAGACCTCACGGGTACATTTAACTTTATTTACTGGAAGTGACATGCATTCCTGAAACAAAATTTTAACCGTAAGCCACTTATCCACTGAATTAAACCTTACTGAACACAGATGTTAAAAGTGTTCATAATTTTCTATTTCGTTCTAAGAAAAGCAGTTTGCTTGTCAAAGGTAATCAAATTTATGCTGACAACAATCAGACACTGAACACAAATGATGTCTTTTACAAACAATAGAAAGATTTCTCTTTTTGACCACTTGTTAGGAAGACAAACGTTGATCACCATGTACTAGTGCTTCCCTACAAGAGCAGCTGTCAGATGACTCAAAGCAGCGATGCCCAACCTGCATCCTCAAGGCTACACTTTGCTGGCCATACAACTTTATCTGGCTCACAGCCCGTTTAGAGCCACCTGCTTTCCTTCAGTCTCACATTAGTATCTGCTGGCTCTCAGCTTCCAGATTTCTTAGGGGCAAAGGGGACAGCAATTTCACTTGTAAAGCACTTTCAGAAAGCAGCAGTGTTAGATAGTGAACACACAATGCAGATGAATCGGATTTGCTGAGCAAGCCTGGAGCCTCTGGGGACATAAAACCCACCGAACATGCATGGATCAGCAGCACTGCACATGGGCACACATATACTAAATTTGCTCACATGAGAGGAGAGGAGGATGATTTTGGCACAGAAACCCATGCTACCACAAAACAATGTCTATTACATAGCCCATTGAACTGAGAAAAACAGACTCCACTGTTTCAAAACTCAGTTTCTATTAAAAAACACACATACAATTTAACTAAAAACTGGAAATCTCATTTTTGTGAAAATTCATTCCATCTTTAATGCCTCCAAGTTATACCAGAAAAGTCTACCATGCAACATCACTACTTCTAAACTCAGAGAAATTACCTGGTGAATTAATTAAAAAGTTATTACATGGGATTTTTCCCATTTTCTGTCACAAATAATACTAGCAAAAAGCACTTAAAGAAAATTAACACTGCAAAGCCAAACAATTCAGAATGAGTCAGGAAGTTGTTGACTTACACAACTCCTACTCAAATTCTTACAACTACATGCTTGATGGTACTGCCCTTCCTGACACAGAATCATAGAATCATTCTGGTTGGAAAAGAACTTCAAGATCATCAAGATTAATCATTAATCCAGCATTGCCAGGTCACCACTAAACCATGTCCCTAAGCACCACATCCACATGTCTTTTAAATACCTCCAGGGATGGTGGCTCCACAAAATACATCATCACACGATGTATTTTTCCACAAGAACTCTTAGGTGCATGATAAAGAAGAGTACTCAGTGTGCAGTGCTCAGTATTTTACATTTGCTTGGTTTTTGCAAAGTGGCCATCATGCCTTATTTATTGCTATTAACATACTCAAACTGCTCTGAATACATGCCCGTATTGCTATAAACTACTTCAGTGATGGCCTGATCATACATGATCGTGGACAGATGGAATTCCTGTGTTCTGTTTTCCTTATCATAGGAATAATTTGGGTCTCCTAAGCCATACCAACCACAGCAGTTAAAACATCTGAAGCACTCAGTTAATGTCATTAACTATACAGGGCAGTAAGTTCCCTGCAACTAAGACACTCACTTTAAAAACACTGCATATACAAGATTGACTTCAGATGCAAATATACTTTTAAAATTAAGTGTTCTTTTAATATGTAAACAACATTGAACTTGAATATTCTTTAACCCATNGAGGGACTAGGGGTGGGCACCGGGCACCCAGCCAAGGTAAACCCACCACAATGGGTAATGAGACTTTCACATAAGTCCTTCTATTGCATTCACATTATTGCTTAAGTGCTTTGCAGATACTAGTGACTGTTTTCATACCATCTCTGTGAAGTGGATCACATTCTTAATCTGCAAATGGAAAACCCAAGATTAATATTATCTGGTAATTAACTGTCAAATACTAAGAGTCCCACAATGCGATTTGGCAGAATTACATATGACTTCATATACAGAAACACCATTCCTCCTAATTTACACATTTCTGTATTTTAATCACTTTTTATTTACTCACTTTTTTAAGCAATACCAATATTATAATCATACTATTATGTAAAACAATGCTTGTTCTAACATCTGAAGAAATATAGCCTAGAAAAATAAAACACATGCCTTGACACACTGGGGCATGCCCTGTAGCACACTGCATTTTCTCTATGGGCAGAAATTAACCCCAAGTAACATCATGACAAGATACTTATGAAAGATGAATTATTGCTCTTGAACGCATGCATATAGCTCACCTTTGCAAGACATACATGAAACCAAGATGCAAAACATCTTTGAAGAGTTGTGGTCAGGTATGAATAGATATGACTATCATTACCACATACTTTGGATAATGAGAGTAATTGCAAAACAATGCTGTATGACATGACACTGCTGCAAAATACAAAGCCAGGAAATGCAAAGTAGATGGGAATAAACTGCAATGCGAGTTGAGGAGGTTATTTGGCGGCATGTTCCTGGCATAAGATTCAAGTACAAAACTCTGGGGAAGCTTGTGTTAAACAGGTTTTCAGCCGTATTTCCTAACAGAGATGCACATAATACCTCAGCTCCCCACACTCTTCACAGTTTGTCACACAGCTAAGAAGTCATTAGAGACTTTTATTCCCTAACTTTACTTTATTTACTGCTTTCGGGATAGCTTCTAAGGTGCCTCTATTAAACATGTACAGCTTTGTAACACTGGTGTATATCACTGCTTCAGAAAATGTCAACGTGTTGGGTCACATCTAAAGTAAAGGATGGCATTTAAGCAATCAGAACTGCATCAGTGCTTCTGTGGGAGTATCTTTTGGACTGTGTTCCTTTTAGAAATTGTTTGCAATGTTCTGGTGAAATGTTAAAGCTTTTTTAGAACAAAAGGTTAAAAAAAGATCAAATGAGGTTTTCCTCCAATTCTCATAGGCTCTTGGATGACTTACGACTAAATGCCCAAGTCCTAACTGAATGGTCATGCTAATAAATCAAGTTTAGGTGACTTTACCAGCCATCTAGCCTATTCACTACTGAAGTTAACTACAATGAACCCAATATGCCACAGCAAGATTTTATAATTATACCATTAGGTGAATGTTGGTTATGTAGACATTTCATCCTATCCTCACCTTCAATCAACAAGGATTCTTTCAAAGGTACTGGGTCATTTCTACACGAAACAGAACGATTATCCAAGCATCTACCACAAGCTGATCTCTTGCAGAGAACAAAAACCTGTATTGCTGCTACAGAGAGGAGAGAGAGCAGTCCAAGACATGGCAATACTACTGGGTATGCAAGTCAGTGTTGTGAGCTGAAAACTAGAGCAACTTCCCCCTTTTGTTGTCAGGGATTAAAAGCTCCACAGGAATTCAGTACCAGGGTGAAGCTTTAGCCTGTCTGCTAATGCACATGAATAGAATGTATTTTGAGAATGAAACAACTTATCGTAGCACTACACCTTGTCTTTATACTAATGAAGTGACATTTTTTGTCTAGCAAATGTCTTGTGTTGACTGTGATTCAGTGTGGATGTCCAACTGTCTCAGATGTATCTTACAAAGTTGTATTTGTATAAATTAATTTGGTAAGATTCAACATCTTAATTCCTTGGATTTCCTGTTGTTGCACTATCTAAGAGCAATACAGGGACTCCAAGAAATGTCCATTACAATTGCATACATAAAACAAATTAATGGTTGGAACAAGATGATCACAATTTGCTTCACTTGAGAAGCAAAATTCCCCTACCAGTTTCATGCCAGCAATACAAATTCAAAAGCAGGTTTCTAGCAGATGACTGTAGAGAGATCTTCATCCAGACACAAAAGGTATTGTAACTGTGATAGTTATGACCTGCAGTTTCTTAACTTGGAATTAAGAAATACACTGGACAAATTTTGCTGCTGTGTGACAACTACAAATATAAGCAGCATTCCCTTTTTACAGCAGGATACTTTTCCTGGTTTGAGTCAGAACAGAACTAATTCTATTCAGTGATTTTAGTTTTCAGGTAAGTTTCTTCTAACTCACTCCACTTTTTGAGGTTAACAGCCTATTTTCACAGTGTCTGCTTTTAGCAGTTTAGAGTTACTACCAAGGAGTGGTGTGTGCAGAAAGGCTCTTGCTTACTACTTGCTCCTGAGCAGATGAAGGTCACTGCATCTTATGTACCACATCAGGGGGTGCAGAAAGTGAAAGGCCTCACCTGCAGGGAGGAGCAGCCAGGACAGGTGACCCTAAACTGACCAGTGAGGTATTCCAGCCCATATACGTTATATTTGGCATAAAGCTGATGGATCGCAAGGGTCAAGCTCTCTTCTCCAATGGCCAGCATCCAAGAGAGACTCATGCCTTTGATCACAATCCATGTGTTCCTGAATCCAGCTCCTGAATCTGCTTCCCATATGCCGCTGAGTCCAGCCTGAANTTTTCTTTTCCAATCCACAAGTCTCTCTCCCTTATTCCCTTTCTCTACCTCTTTTGGAAGGAAGAGGGGTTAATAGAGGGTATCCATCATTATCATCTAGTGGTAGGCCCAGCTCTAAACCTTGAAAACACTCTAAATAATTCTCATTTTTATAAATCATTACCTTTCATTCGAAGGATTCAGAGTACTTCACAAAGATTGAACTTCATTATTTAAGTGACTCAGAGCTTCCCCTTTTCATGCTTACAGGCATAAAAATCAGTGTCTAACAATCTCACTAATTGATCCCTATTTCCAAGTTATGTTAGCAGCAAAAGTCATTCTGATGTGCTTGGCCCAAGTTTGCCAGGGAGAGGGGGAAGAATTCAGCCCATCTAATTTTAGAAGTCTATATCTGATCTAGTAAGACCCCTCTTATCATCAGTGGGGAGAAAAAACACACAGAACACAGTAAACCCTATGACCATGCCAATTAAAAAAATAGCTTCCAAGATCTCAAAGACCTCATTGTTTCTTGATGCTTTCACCAACATATATTTAATGAACTATTCCTGTATCTTACACTTAAATGTCAAACAGTTTACATCTGATGAAATTTTTTTCCGTGTGTTCACACAGTGCACAGCACAACTACTAGCATTCACTACACCATTTGAAATAAAATGTGAGTAGAAAGGAACCAAAGATAACAGGAAGCAAAGGATTCCAAACTCCTTTCAAGATATTGAGAATGACAGTTCTGTGCGATTATGGCATAATTTCCAGAAAAACAGCTAGTAGTGATTTGAAGGTTTTAAGGGATGGACACACCTACACTTGTGTCTCCCATTGTAAAGCTTTATGTTGGCTTTGGATTAATCTTCTCAGTCTTCCCAATTTGCTCTCCAATTTTTCAAGAACACCACAAAGCAATACAGACAGAACAACATGCTCAGATATCATTTCTAGAATCATAGAATGGTTTGGGTCAGAAGGGACCTCAAAGATCATCTAGTCCCAACACCCCTGCCATGGCAGGGACACCTCCCACTAGGCCAGGTTGCTCTAGGCTCTATCCAGACTGGCCTTGAACACCTCCAGGGATGGGACACCCAGAATCCCCCTGGGCAATCTGTTCCAGTGTCTCACCACCCTCAGAGTAAACACAGAAGCTATGTTAACCCTACTGGCACAGGATTACACCAAGATGGGCACATATTTGTGCTTCTGCTCTCCTAAAATATTCCCTGAACAACTGAATTCCAGAAGGCAGGTGACTTCAGCACACCCTGAATGCTTTGATGCAAAATTTAAGGCCTTGCATATAGTGTTTTCTAGTTGAGGGGTTTTGTGCATTAGCACAACAGTAGTATTTTTCCACGTTCTGAAACACAGCAAATCTTTAAAAAAAACAAAAAACAAAAACATCAGTAAACCAATTCTTTTTCCAGCCAAATCTTGTCATTTTTTTATGCAAGTTATCTTTATATTGCATACATACTAACACCTTCAATTGAGAAAAGAGAAGATATTCATTACCCTGAACATAATACCATTTCTGTCCAACTGCAAGAAAGATGTTGCTATCAAACAGTTTTGCATTATTTTAAATTTTACTATCTCTGCTAAGCAAGAGCTAGATTTATATAACTGCCAGATTTCACTGATTCCTACTTGAAGTAGTAACTTGTAACTTTAATTATGCTAGTCTTATAGTGTTACAAACTTTTAGCTAATTTGTAAGAATTATAAGCTTCATTACATTTAATTTATAACTCTCAGTCCGCACCCCATTACATGAGTATTCCACAGTACTGTGACTCACAAGCTGAGAACCATTAAATTGCAGCACTAAAAATAGGAGGAAAGTCAAGCAAGGGAGTCAGAGCCAGATGTAACACTTGTGTTTGGGAGTGGATTTAGTGTTGATTCACCTGGTGGGGTGTGGCTTTCCACACTATCTTTTGCTAACATTAAGTAACAGTTCTGATTGCAATTGCTTTTCAACATTTATAATGTTGTCAGATCTATCATCTTCCATATTTCCAATATAAAGTAATTGAGAAGCCAATTTCAGCCAACAGTTCTGCTTCAGGGAAAATACTCTCAGGTCTGGTATATTTTTGGATCTATTCTTAAATCTCATACATCTGAGCTTTGGATCAAGGACTTCAAATTCAGCCAGAGTTTTCAAAAAAATGTGCATTTTGCCCATGAGGAGGAAGAGAACAACTTCTGACAATGTCAAAATAGAAATGAAAGATCAAGTTAAAGATTGGAAATAAAACATTATTCAGCAACACATCTGACCATCAAATATGAAGTCAATATTAACTGTCTTGTTTACCATAGTCACAGTAATAATATATTTTAAAATTTCATAAAATTATAATGGAATGGACAAATTGGTGAAGAAGTCTATAACTACAGAAATGTGTTTATTCTGCTTAGCAGATAGAAGTAGAATAAATATTGGTTAATGGCAACTAGAAATGACTGAATTCTTATATCTAAAACATAAACCCTAGGAACAGAATTAGGCTTAACTTGCACAGAAGAGAACTGAAAGGAAACTAAGTCATCAAAGCTGAAATAACACTGCTGTCAAATTCCGTTCAAATTGGGCAAGTTTTAAGTCTTGTAATAAAACCCCAGTTGACAGAGTCAGCAATAAACTGATTAAGTCTTAGCAGCTACAACTTTCTAAGGTTTCATCTGTTCTGTACATGTGCCACCCTGGGTCTTTGCCAGATCTGAGGCCTGGGACTCCCTTCTGTATTGTCAGTGACAGGACACCCCTGCTGTGTTCTGTCAACAAAGAAGTAGTGCCTGTTGGAATACAGAGGTGACAAACTTGGAACCATGTAGGATACAATTAATACAGACAGCCTGGTAAATAGAAACTGAGATTGCTGGTCAAGAAGAATAGAAAATATGGATTAAAAAAATGGGGCATGGGAATATAGCCAAAGCATTATGTAATAATACCCCTAGGAGAAACTAAAAATGACAACTTTTGGAGTTGAAAACAGAGTGAATGCAATAAGAAAGAGTCTAACAAATGCATAAAATAATTTCAGAATGAGGAATCCTGCCAAAGAATCTGCAAAGACAATAGAGAAAAGTTATAAGAAGTGTACTCAGAAGAGACAGTTTCTCTGCAGAAATGTTTTTGTTGGTGTTCACCATGGAAAAGCATGGTAAAGGTCTCACGTTAGAGCACTTCTTCATGGTCTGTTTCAAACAGATGCACTGGTAGAACTTAAAAACAAGTTAAAAAAGTGAAAGAAGCTAGTGCCAGAATTAGAAGGTATTTACCCCTCAAGCTTTGAAGAAACTATTGACGTTACCAAAAAATTTAACAGCTGAACTACTCAAGATCACATATAATCTCTCACTTAAACTGCCCTAGTACCAGTGGTTAATGTAATCACCACCTTTAAGATTTGAACACAGACCAGCAAGCTTGACATTTATACTGAATAAAGTGATGCTAGTAAATCTAAAACAATTAGGGAGTGAGTAAATATGACATTGTGTGGAAGAGCAATCAGAGCACTAGTTACACTTCACAAATCCATACAACTTTTTAAAGTGAAAAAAAAAAAAAAGGCCAGAAGAGAAAGTTGGTGGATGCTCACTGGATTTCAAAAGGTATTCCCCAAAGCCCCTTAAAAGAAATTAAGCTACACTAGAATAAGAGATAAATGTTCTTTTGTGAATAAATCACTGGTGAAAAGAAGGAAATAATGGTGCACCTCAGTGGTCAGCTTCTACAGTGGATTGAGTACCCAGAAGAGCTCCACAGAGGAACCTGTTCTATGACCTGTGCTTTTTAATGTACTTGGGACAATGTCCACAGAATAGAAAAGATGAGGATCACCTGTGAAAACATGCAGGATTTCTCTATTGGAAGTCATTGGGAGGTGTAACAGGAGATGAAATTTAGTGCACATCAGTACAAAGCAAGACAAAAGTAAATATGCTTCTAAATTTACATATGCATCAGCCTCTGAGCTTGTTATTATCACTCACAGATAACTCCAAAATGTTTTCTTAGAGCAGACACACGGAACAAAAATAGTAAACAGTGCTCAGCAGACAGACAGATATCAGGAATTGTCAGGAAAGAAACAGAGAACAAAACAAAAATCATTATTAAATCACTCTACAACTGCATGCTGCCCTGAATGCTTCAGTTCTGTTTCCTTATCCCAAATAAAATATAGTCAAACTGGAAAAAGTACAGAATGTTATTGAGTATCTCCTGTGCAAGGTACAACTAAATATTCTTCAGCCTAGAGAAGAGGCAGCTGACAGGGGCCATGTTCTCTCTGCAAGCACTCAGTCATATACAGAGGGAAGCAGTTGTTCCCCATATCTTCCACTGGGACACCTTGGTGAAGTCACATGGAAACAGATGGCAAATGACAGGTTCGACTTAAACAAAAGGAGACTGTTCTTCACATTCCAGGTAATTAAGCTGTAAAACTCTTTGCCGCAGGCTCTTCTGAATGTTAAACGCATCCACGAGCAAAAGAAAAAAAGACTGGGCAAAATTTTAGAAGGAAAGCACATCCAGACTCCCTAAATTCAGCAATGCCCCCTCAGGTTATGGGTGGTTTGAAAACTATCCCCATGTGCGTGTTCTGTTTGTATATTTTTCTCCCTGCACACATCCTTGTTAGAGTCAACAGGCAGAGCTGGGGGGCCTCAGCTGGGTTTGCACACACTGTTGGGTGACTGAAGAGGAGAAGAAACAAGACTGGCTGAAGAGACTAAGAGCACAAAAGAAAAGAGACAGAACATTTCCCACAGGTAGTACAGTGTGCAGGAGGGGTGTACTGGGCATAACTGGCAATGTTTTGATGGAGGGGAGGCTGCAGGACTGAGAGTAACCTGTGGTGAGGGGATTGGAGAACAAAAAGAGAAGTTTCAGGGATGCAAGGTATGTTTTCCCTAAGAGTGTGTGTGTTTGTTTCATTCCCAGAATCAGTAATTAGAAGTTTGTTATTGACCATAAATTAAATTAGCAAATTGGGTCTTGACTTGAAACATCTACCTCCAATTAACTGAATATTCCAAACCTGTGAGTATTTTTCACTTCAATCTCCAGATTTCTCTTCCTCTCATTAGATAATAAGGTGAACATCAAAATTGTTATCTTCAAAGCCCCTACAGAAACAGAGGACTCTGCTGTCAGAACCAAGTCTCAGAAGTGTTGAGTTTGGGGAATGGAATCTCACACACTGTTTTTAGCAATGTGACTGCTCCTGAACTACAGGTTTGTTCCCATACAGGGTATAATCTACTATTAAGTAGAAGTACAAACAAGGCAGTATGAATTTTAAAACAAAGTAAAATATCAAAATGGACAAACGTTCAGCTCTCACCTGTAATAAGTATGAGCCAGGGGTTTCTGCACAGGAACTCTCATTTTGTATCGTATTCTGTTGGGTAATAGCATCCTCCTTCTTTCGCTCCTTCTGCCCTGCTTCATCATCTTCATACTCATCGAGGCTCTAAAACCAAAAATATTCAGTTATAAAACAGTTTTTGCATGCTGCTTCACATGCTTCCCACATGTCACAAAATGCATGCCTCAGTGAATATTTTCAAAGATTAATATCATATTTCAGAAAAGCGTAAATGCTTTTCTTTCCATGGATATTGGCATCTCCAATACAATAATAAAGTTTGACAATTAATTGTTTTTTCTTAATCACAAAAATGAGAAATAATCAAATCAAGATCCAATTTGACAAAGCTTCTGGCAACACTGCCCGAGTTCAGTGCTAATCCTGCTGTGAGCAGGAGCTTGGACTATACCTGAGGTTCCTTCCATTTGAATCATTCTACAATCTTAAGTAGTAATTTTACTTCTACATTTTTAGGAAGTACAGAAAGGAAAAAAAAAGTGTTAATTATACTCCTCACTCTTGACCTTTTCTGACACAGTGGCATCTGCTGAGATTGAAGTGTCATTCTCAGTCAACCATCTTAATTTTGCTTTGCTTGGTTTTGTCTTCGGAATTTTGCCATTGAAAATTAGTCATTCTTAAATTATTTGGATAGTCATTAATTACTAACAACATTTAAATATAACATTTTGGCTCTTCAACACATGTTTCATGCTAGATTTGCTGAAATACTTGATTAAAAAGGATGAAGTTTCTAAAGCACTGACTGCTGCCAGGTGAGAGACAGGAAAAGTAAATGAACAAGTAAATAAAGTAATATCGCCTCTGATCCAGCTCAAAGCTGGAGGCCTAGGTAGAAATGTGAGGACTCAACCAGCTTTGGACTAAGTCAGCTATGTCTAGATTGGGCTAATTAGTTTAATGTACGCAAATTTACAGAAAGAAAAAAACCCACAATCTCATGTTTAGAAAACCAACTTGGAGCAGACATGAAGCTCCAAAAAAAAGCATGACAACATCACAAGCTGTTTACAGCACCCTGCATTAGAACAAGAGTTGTGTGAGACCTAGTTACAAGAGGGAACTATCATTCTAAGACATCAGAAAAATCTTCTAGATTAATGTGCAATAGTTTGAGAAGCAGAGAACTGGACTACAAGAGAACAAAGATGAATGTCAATGATAGTTTCTAATGCACAAAAACCAAAATCACTGTTCTGAGGCCTAGTTACTGACAAACTCCTCATCCAATGGACCCAAAACTACTCAAAAGCGTACCGTGAGAATGCTGAAATATAGTTATTTTTTAAAAAGAAAACTAGCGTTATTTACTAGCTGAAAATAGCACTAATACATAAAAAACTAACTTCAGCTGCTCCAAACTAACACTCTGGTGACAGAAGTATTAGAAAACTGATGAACTAGAAAGGTGTATGTTTCCAAAAGTCAACAGAATAAAGTGAATGTAAGCGAACCTGAATAAAGGCCATTTCAATTTTCTACAGTAACACTCATGGCAGAATTTCACCAGCCTACTTCTAGCCAACATTTTAATGCAACTGATGTAGAACTGCCTACTTCTACCACGAAGAAAAGGCATACTTGAAAGATATTACACCAGAGTCATTACACATTCAAAACTACTTTCAATGAGTTGTATTTTCAAACAAAATAATTATAAATAAGTTCTCTCAGGTCCATTTTTAATAGAGCATTTAAAAACTGCTATCACAGCCATCCTAGGAGATGATCTTCAAATCAACATCCTCTATCATTTATAAACTGTAAAGCTTAAAAATTCTGGTAAAATAAACTTAAGTCTGTATCTTAGTTTATCTCATTATCCTAATAATCCATTCTGAAGTGACAAAATAAGAAATAATGAGCAACTACTGCAACAAGAAATTAAGTCTGGTTACAAAACCAATGTTGTTCAGAAAGTGCTACAAGGCTCACAGAAGGTCTCACAAATTAAGAATAATATCATGTAGATGTAGAATGATACTGTGCTAGAAAAACAGGAAAACTTCAGGATTGTTCTTCCAGCCTCCAAGTTGTTCATGTAAGAGAATGGAGATCCCAGACAAACTCAAAGGAAAGAGTTTGGAAGAGCAGCCTCTAGTAAGTGTAGGAGAAAACCAACTCGAGAGAAGAGACTACTAGTAATCTTCTCACACCACAAAAAAAGCTCAACATTCTTTATGGAGAAGCATAAATCTCAAATTACAATACTGTAGGTAAAATAAAAAAGTCTTTGTAGTAACTAAGTAGACAAGTGCTCCTTTTTTCACAAATTCTCTCATTCTCCAGATATATGCTTCTCATCAGCTTTCCAGAGACCATCAGCATTCCACAGAAATATTTTTCTCTGAATACAATTACATCTGTGAGGAAGAATGTTCTCTCCTTCAATATAAGATCACCTGCTACTAACTATCCTCTTAGTAGTTTTGAACAGGAACAAAACGTCATCATCTGATATGAAATTTCCAGCCAGAAAATTTTAAATTAAGCCTTTTCAGATAGGATTTGCCAGAGATGTCCTTTCCTATCCTTTCCCTTCTCGGGATGGTCCCACATCACGTAAGACTGCTAATAATAAGTACCATCTAAAGGGATTCAACCCTCCCAGATAATTCACACTTCCAAAGTGAAAGGTTTTCTTCCTAAGCACAGGACAGTCAGCTGAACAGTTAGGTAAATCTAATTTGGAGCATATAACCCCTGATTTAGAGGCTATTGGGGCTTGCTCTGGTTCCAGTTCCCTTCTCTGAAGCAGGCTCCCAGCCAGCTGGGGCCAAGACAAGTTTGAGTGGTGAGAACCACAGCAGCAGTGGGGTTTTATTACTTCTTACAAATGAAGTAGAAGAGTCATGGACAGGCTGATCCTTACCACTTGCAGCCAGTGTGGCACATCTGGCTAGGGTTGCCAATGCCTTCCTGCCATAAACCAGATCACTAGTCACTGCCAAGCAACTTCTGTGGTTACCCAAACACAAAGGTTATGTTCCCCTTCCACACAGAGACACACGCATGCCCACACACTAATTTAAACATCCACAAAGTGCCTGCTGAGCACAAGTCAGCAGGATAATAACCATGGAATTTTAACATTTCACTGCTTTTCACTACAGTTATTAAGTTTTGTTTCAATAACCATTAGCCTTAATAAGGAAATCCATTTGTTTTGACTCATAATGAAATTATTTTTATTACACAAAATAATACTTTACATTCAATATCCTGCTTATGGACTTTTCCACCAACTTCAGGTTAGATTTCTAATCTTAATGCTGTTTCTATTCCAAGCGAACTTTTCAAGTACTAAAAATGAGTAAAAGCCAAGTTTCAGTTGACAGATTAGTTATTATTGGAAAAAATAAAATGCCCTAAGTGTTGGTACACACTTGAAAAACTACTTTTGTCCAAACTGCCCTGCAGCTGAAACAGCCCATGGGACATGCCAATCAGACAAATACTGTGTTGCTTACATTACAGGCTTCTCTCAAATACTACACTTTGCTTTAGAAACTAGCTTCACGTCATTGAAAAAGACATAAATGCAGTAATTACTTTCTCTGTCAGCACAGCAGAGAATTGGACTTGTAACCACAGAGGTGTAATTCTGACCCATTATATAATTCTCTGTCCATTCCCTTCCCCCTGCTTTTTTATTTTGCTGCTAGGCACATACCATTTCAGATTCTTATTTTCCATTAAAATCATCTGAGTTTTGTACAGCAGATATTCAATGTGACATTCCCACATCTGATCTTAATATAAGGAATCCACAAGAAATTCTTTAGGTTTTCTAGCATTTCAGTAAATGTTTGAAGCTGTAGTATAAACATTTTTTTGTAAACCTCTAGTATGGAAAATACAAGCAGAGTAAGATGCTTTCAAAAGACTTATGAAGGAAACAGCCACAAAGATATCCCTGCATTCCAGCATGCACAGTCTGCAGTTTAAGGAGACACTGTAAAAAGAATATTTCTAATGATTCACTGCTTTGCTTCCTATAAACATTTGTGCATTGCTAAGAACAAACAAGAATTGGGGAGGGAGTGTCTTTTCCATGGAAAACAAGTGGTATTCCTGCACGCAAAAGATCAGTTTCTGAGCACGCAGCTGCTCTGGCCACAAGAACTGGTGCCGAGTTGAAACCCCACTACCCCCATCCCCCTTCCCCCACCAACTTGCTTTTGCCTTCCAGTTCTGCTGGCCGAGCACATATCTAAGAGCTTCCCAATTTGTTTCATGAAAAGTCAGGCAGGTTGGTTTCAGCAGTTTTAATTAGACCAACTGATTTTGCCTGAACCAGATACGAGCCCATTCAGACTATTTATTTCGCAGAACTCCAGGCATGGTAGTGCTACATCAGCTTTTTGAAAACGATGAGCACTTGAGATAATAACATATTTAACTAGAACAGCAAGATGTGCAGGCAGACACATACTCACAGCAAAACCCTGTGTTCAACTTCACATTGGGCAATAAATAGAATCTCTACAGCACAAGCACCAAGAGTTATCTTGACTTTTTTAGCTTCTTAATCATGCTAACAGTCTAGGACATGAAACAAATCTAGGCTTCTTCCCATTTTCTTGAAATGATTTTGAACAATTAAAAAAAATATTTTTTAAATCAATTTTACCACAAGGACATTTTCTATTTTTAGTAAAAGTTTGAAGTGCACTATCACAACTTCATATCAAGATGCTGCAAATTGCAAAGGTTTCTATTAAATGTAAACACTTCCTAAAAGCTTCCACAGTAGAAATACAGGCCAAGATGTAAGAATTGGTTTTAACTCTGAAAAAAACATAAGTAGGTTGTAAACTATAACAAAATACATTTTGGAATCAATATTTTTCCCTCAGCTGATCATTCAGAAAAAAGTTAACTGCAAATAAAAGATTACTATTTTACACATCATTTCTTTATAATCACCCTTCTTACTGCAACAGGGAAAACCAAAGGTTTCCTGGCTTTACCATGCAAAGCTCCACTACTTAACCACCATCTTCCTATCTCTTTGCACAGTATCAAACCTTTTTAACACTACTTCCCAAAACACACATCAAAAACAAGCCAAAATCCTCAGTGATTTGAGATATTACTTTTGTCCTTCAGAAACACTATTTTTAATCAAACTTTTTAAACATGCTTCTATTACAATGTCCAGACAGTACCGTAAATATTTAAGTAAAATGGGTTTACAGGAATAATTTTCATTAGAACAAGAGCATAACTGGGAAAACTGCATCTTTTTCACTACGCAAGCCTTTCATCGGTTTCAGTTTGCCTTAGTGCTTTTTCTTTACAAGTTGAAAACCATCCTTATAGAGGCAAAAAGAGCTAATGTTGTTCACAGGCATTAAAATCTATAAACAGTTTTATGGATATGGATTACTCAGTAAAGATTTTATTTTTTTAAGAATACTTGACCTTAATTCTCACAGTAAGAGAGTCCAAAAAAGGATACTGAGCTCGAACACCTTATCTGAATCATCTTTGTGCACTTTTAAACATTTACGTATCCAAATGGAGCGGTCCAATATCAACAATTAGTATGATCACAAGCATGGGGTTTTAACCCAGAAAAACTCAGGAATCTTTGGTATCTGAGATCAAAGGAGACCCGAATGCACCAATGGGTCAGTGACAGCAGGTGGGACAGAGCACAGCTGACTGCTGCCACAGGACGCGCTCATCCTTGACCATGCTGCCAACAAAGCAATCCGAAAAGACAAGCATCACGTAGAGATCAGTGAGATGCACATCTTGCTCTACAAAACTCACAGCATTTGTGATTATAAGTCGCATTTACATTTGTTTGAACTCTATCCTTTTCTCAACCATGACAGGAATTTCTAAGTGCCTACTTTGTATACTTCATTATATTTCAGAGCAAATACAGTCTTAAAATCCACTTAGAAATGTTTCTGGGAAAAAAACTCAACATATTTGTGTGTATTAGAGAAAAATAACCAAAGTATTTTGAATTCTTCTAAAGCTTTAAGTAAAACATCAACTACATCAACACCAGAATGTCAATTATCCCTCATTATATTAACAAAAAGCAGCTATGTTTGCAGTTTGTTATTCAGCAAAATACACTGTTTGGCCACCACTGTCTTCAAACATACCACAAGAATGAGTTCAGAAGTCAAATGTTTAACTTGAACTAATCACCAAAAAATCCTTTATCACAAGGCTTGTCAAGAATGATTGGTGGAAATGCTCAATTTAACTACTTGGTACATGATATTAATATTAAAGTCACAGAGGAGAACGCCAGGGACACAAGAGAAATTGCAAAAGACAAGCTATCTTGCATTATTAAAATCTTTCTAGAAAAGAGAAACACATAATAAAAAATACGGATTGGCAAGCTATCAGAATTAAGCACCAAACTATTTAATACTACATT
The DNA here is from genome assembly GCA_013401335.1 of Brachypteracias leptosomus. Taxonomy (NCBI): domain Eukaryota; kingdom Metazoa; phylum Chordata; class Aves; order Coraciiformes; family Brachypteraciidae; genus Brachypteracias; species Brachypteracias leptosomus. Next base: position 6,984 of record VYZX01023853.1, on the reverse strand, counting down.
CAAAGTTAGCATCTTAGAGCCTTTTCTGATTGATCACCATCTAAGAACAGAAGTACCAAACAGCAGAAGTAACTGAAGATCCTTATGCATAGAAGTCAAACTGCTGATTCCTGTTCCATGGGGAAATTATTCTATGAATATGATGACTCATCCAAAAGAAGCACCAATGCCTTGCTCTTAAAAAGAAAAATAAAACCCCACAGCAAATAAAGGAGCTGAAATAAAGGCAGCCAAATCCTCTTGCTATTGGTATGATCCACAAGCAGTTCCAGCCCACCTGACTTCCAGAACTACAGGCCCAGAGGTCAGATACAACACAGCTTTGGAAGAGTGCTAGAGGAGTGAAATGAAACATCCCTCTCCTCTGTGAAACTCTGCACACTCTCCTCTTCCCTCTATGCTCTAATCAAGTTTTCCTAGTGCCAACATGTCTTTGCCCTCCTCTGCTGATGGTTTACATCTGGCATAGCATTAATGAAGACTACGTTCTGCATACAGATATCACTAATAGCATTGAACACACAAAGCTAGAAGTTACAGAAATGTTCCCAAAAATCACATAAAAAACAAAATGTAATTTTGCTCCAAAGTAGAGTCACTCACCAAACCCATCTCCTTAACCTCCTAATTAACATTCAGAAATTATGCATCCTGCCTAACACAAAGATTGCAAACCAATGGCTGAGCAGAAGAAACCTGGCAAAATAAAGTTTGCCTGTTTCAGCCAGGAGGAAGAAGAGAGAATTGTTGAGGATATTTGCTCTCTTCAGAGAAGAAAGATTTCTCGGTTTGCATCACGCTGTATGTGTTAGGAAACAACAATCACAGACTGCAAGATCAGAAAAGAGAACTGGTCCTGGATGTACAGAACACAAGCTAAAATTGACAGACTCGATGCCCACTTATGCTGTTTTTCCCTGCTCCTGTATTAGATAGGATTCTGGGAGACACTGGTGTTAGAGAGCCTGTAAATGATCTGAAATGGGAGCAGTTTACCCACCAGGAACAATGGCTGAACAAAAGCCACTCAAAGAATAGTTAGATAATGGAGTTAAAATGCCTGTAACCACCATCATGTTGACTACCATTGCCATGTACTTCTGCCAAAACTGAGCAAATAGAAACAATGATCTAAAAGAGAGAAAGTTGTATTGTCATGCAGATAAAGACCATACAGACTGAGTACCCTTCTCTTTAATGCCAGAAGAACAGCAAAACAAACTTGGGAGATTAGCACCCTCTTTTCAAAACAAAAGTATTCCTTTTATTGTGACTGTGTAATATAGAAGGCATCTAATTCCCATTTGCTTCCCTAGTACCTCTATGGTACTTCTAAAAAGAAATAAAGATGAGATCAGTATTTGAGGAATGTTCTGAAAGGAGATCAAACAGGTTAATCCCTGTACTCTATTTCTAACTATCCTACCTCTGAAGCACACAGTGTGTAGCAATTTCTATTGCTTGAATATCGATTTGCATGTAAAATACTGTGTTTTTTCATTTAAAAATGCAGGACAGCGCCTTCATAGGCTTCTGCTCTCTTGCCTAATGTGCTAAGTGTCATTTTTCTTTTTCTACCCAACTGGATCTCACTCAGTGTTTACACACAGTGGGTGTGGGATTGGTCAAACTAAACAAAGCCAAAGAGGTGGCTGACAACCAAGTGAGCACGGACAAGCCACGACAATAGACTCGACACCAATTCCAAGGGAAAAAGAAAACTTGGGCACAGTGCTTTTTTGAGAGTTGTACTGCATTTCTCAGTTGGGAGCGGGATCTTCTGAATTCATAGAGAAGTTGATAAAAATATCAACCAGGTTTTCTGCTCTCCCAGCTGTTCCTTTGATACAAGCAGCTGTTCTAACCAGACAGATAGGGACTCTACACTCAGCTGTGAGATAGAAAGGGAGAGGAAGTACTGAAAAGCACCTTGAACATGATAGGCACATATCTGGATGAAAAAACTGTTGAATTTGACTCTCAAGGCAATAAGTTAGCACTTCTGAAGCCCTCAGCAGTGATGTCAGGAATAGACAGTACAGACAGACAAAGTGCATCTATAGTACTGAAGCCTGCTAGGATGGCAATACCCAGATAAGATCAAAACAGTTAGAAGTTGCTGCTACAGTCAGTATTGCAACTATTTTTTTGGAGAACATCTTATACCCACAAACTAAGCGTAGCAACAATGCTGTAAAGCTGTTTCCCAACCTAGACTTCCGAGGTCACTCTTTAGCTCTGCATTTGGAAGGAAGACCTCTTCCATAGCGGTTCTGCCAACCATTTGTTTGTTTTTTTTTTATAAATGCTCATATC
>VYZX01023851.1:1364-30253 GCA_013401335.1 Brachypteracias leptosomus | reverse complement strand
CTGTGATTCTGTGATCTTAAACAATGAGTACTATATAATGGTACTTCAACTCTCAAACCTTTATACAGTGTAATTATAATTATATTACTGGAACCTGCACAAGTGCATTCTAACCCACCCAAGTTAAGAAAAACTTTAATCTTCAATTATTACTTCCTATGCTTGTTGCCTTCATGTTTCTTCTACAGAGAACATTGGATCATTCCAGCATGAAATTAATCTCTTGAAGAAGATAAATCACTTTATTTTCCAGTTAAAATATGCTCTTGGTTTTCTATTCATAAACACTTTATTTTAAAGAGGTATATTTTTATAGAATGACTGCAAGAATTGAACATTTTCAGATAGTTGCCCTCTGTTCAGACATGTTGGATTAAACCTGTTTTCATTGGACCTGCTTTGAGTAAGGGATTAGAGTAGATGAACTCTGGAGGTCCTTTCTAACCTACGTGATTCTGTGACTAACCCACATTTCCTTGTATCCAGTAATCTCAATTTATAAGGGAAAAGCAACTGATGTCATCTACCTGGGCTTGTGCAAAGCATTTGACACTGTCCTGCATGACATCCTGGTCTCCAAATTGGAAAGACATGCATTTGATGGATGGATCACTCAGTGGATAAGGAACTGGCTGGGTGGCTGCACTCAGAGTTGCAATCAACGGCCTGGTGTCCGAGTGTTCTTCAGGGTCTGGTACTGGAACTGGTGCTGTTTAACAGCTATGTTGGTGACATGGACAGTGGGATTAAGAGCATCCTTATGAAGTGCCGGGGCCTGGGCTGTGTGCCCCAAGTTGGAGTTGACCTAGGGATGAGTCAAAACCCAGCAGAATGTTTTGTTCTCCAAGGGGTTTCAGGCCCCAGAGGCAGAACCTGGCCCACCTGTGTGAGGCCCTGCCTTCCCCCAGGTGATCGAGGTTGGGGTGGTAGGTGAGGCCTGAACTATATCAACCAGGAACTGACGAGTTTGAAAAGAGTTCCTGTTGGGGGCAGTTGGAAGAGCTTCCTGAGCTCTCTCAGTTGTCTTCCCCCTTGGCTCTAGTGATAGATGACTTGAGACAGAGAAGAACAAAAAGATGAAGGTATGCTGAGGGGATGTTGTTGAGTTCAGCATTGGCCTATGGAAGAAGAGAGCTAACAGCACAAAATTGATGTAGTTGGCAGGACTGTTTGAAGAAGGAGAGAGTTAGTAAAATTTGGTGACAAGGATGGGATTTGAAGGTATGAAACTGGACCAGGAATCCCTTCAAGGAAATTCTGTGTGCTGCAGCCAAGAAGGTGAGAACAGAATGTGAGTAACCCAAATTTCCACGTACTAAGAGTTTCTGAGAAGAAGATGAAAACACTTGTGTGATGTTGTATCCTTTGTTATAGGAATGTGAGGATTAAAGCAAAGAAGATTGAAATATGGAGATTAAAGTGTTTGTGTGAGGAAACACCTCACCATACAAATGTTGTATGGTGAGGTTGACACACTAGAGGGAGGAGATGCCATCCAGAGGGACCTTGACAGGCTTGAGATGTGGGTGTATGCCACCCTTATGAAGAACAACAAGGCTAAGTTAGGGCAATCCCAATCACAAATGAAGATTGGGCAATAAGTGGGCTGAGAGCAGCCCTAAAGAGAAAGACTTGGGTGTGCTGGTTGATTAAAAACCCAACATGAGCCAACAATGTGTAAGTGCAGCCCAGAAGGCCAATTGTATCCTGTACTGGATCAAAAGAACTGTAGCCAGCCGGTCGAGGGAGGTGATTCTGTCCCTCTACTCAGCTCTTGTGAGACCTCCACCTGAAGTACTGTATCCAGCTCTGGAGCCCCCAATACAAGAATGACATTGACCTGTTGGAAAGTGTCCAGAGGAGGGCCATGAAGATGATCAGTGGTCTGGAACACCTCTCTTACAAGGATAGACTGAGAGAGTTGTGGATGTTCAGCCTGGAGAAGAAAAGTCTCCAGTCAGACCTTATTGTGGCCTTTCAGTATCTGAAGGTGGCCTACAAGAAAATTGGGGAGGGACTTTTTACAAGGGCTTGTAGTGATAGGATGAAGAGTAATGGGTTAAAACTGGAAAAAGGTAGATTTAGATTAGAAATTAGGAAGAAGTTTTTCATTGTGAGGGTGGTGAGACACTGGAACAAGTTGCTCAGGGAAGTTGTGGATGCCCCCAACACTGTATGTGTTCAAGACCAGGTTGGATGTGACTTTGAACAGCCTGGTCCAGTGGGAGGTGTCTCTGCCCAGGGCAAGGGGGTTGGAACTAGGTGATCTTTAAGGTTCCTTCCAACCCAAACCGTTCTATGACTCTTTAAACTTGTAGGAGATTTAATTGTATTTTCAACCTCTGGAGATCTAATAAAACTCTGGAGTAGTAGAGGAATAATGTTTAAATAATTTCAGCTTCTTGTTAGATTTCAAATTCCCAAAGTCTCCAGAAGAGTTTCATAAAATACTGGAAAATACTGGAAAACATTTGAAAAAGGAGATAAGAATTAATTCTAGTAACAATTTCTTTTTTTACTTAATATTTTTGTACTACCACTTAAGATGTAGACTTTTTCTTCTGTCTGATAAAAAAGTAAAAATATGTAGAGATACAGACCTTCAGATTTGTTCTCTTATGGACAATTTAGATAATTATTTGTTTAAACTTTTTTGTCATCCAGGATTAGGTAATTAGGAAAAAAACCAAACACTGACATAGCTTTGTTTGTCCTGTTATTCATCAGTACTATCATAAAAAACAGTTACAAAAAAAGCTAGTAGGTGCTAAATGGGAATGAGCTCTACTCTTATTCTGGAAGTTATAGGAATCTGAAAGCTATTATGTTGAAGATTTTCCTATTAATTAATAATAATAAAAAAAGGTTTCCAGTCTGTGGCTCACTTCTGGGAACAAATATATTTTTAAATTTTTATTTAAAGTAGAAGAGAAAGATAAGACATTAATATTTGATGTTAGTGGGTTAAATTTGTGTTAACCTTAGCAGGTAGTGACCCCAAAGTTCACATGCTGTTATAACAAAAAGTAAAAGTTTTAATACATTTGTCTCAGAGTATGTCCCTCTCATCTTTCCTCATCTCTCCCCTGACTAGCAGACAGAATAGGATCCCAAATACTCATATTTTATGAGCTGCTATACCTATATGGTTTCCTACAGAAATTATAGTTGAATTTTGTTTGGGTTTTTTTCTTTGCACCTTATGTTTTCTTCAGCGTATCTCTATAAAGATTAATAATTTACAACTGTTTTTATAGTTTTAAAACCTGTTTTTTCAACCAAGTATTTACTAATGATCTATCATACAGACACAAATCTGAGAAAGGAAATAAAAGCCACTAAAAAGCTATGATGGTAGTGGCACAGGAATTGGAAAAATCAGGTAGAAATCATGCAGTTGGAGTTTTCAAGTTTGTCTTGCCTATGATTTAACTAGGACTGGATGAATTTTTGTTGAAACTGTTAGTTATGGAGGTGCTCTCAGTCATAGTACAGTAAGGAAGCAGCAGACACACACAAGATTTTTGTAGGAGGTGCAGAAAGTAAGAAGTCACACCTGCAGGGAGGAGTGACCGGGACAGGTGACCCTAAACTGATCAACAAGGTATTCCTTTCCATATACATCATATTCAGTATAAAGTTGAGGGATCACAAGGGTCGATCTCTTTTCTTCAATGGCTATTGTCCAAGGAGGACTCCGTCTGTTCTGACTTGGATCCTGATCCATGAGTTCCTGAGTCCAGTTCCTGAATCTGGTTTCCATCTGCTGCTGAATCCAGTCTGGGACTTCCTCAGTGCCTGCTTTACGGCATCAGTGGTGACAGTGATGTAATTGCTGCCAGGGGTTTTGGGTTTGATATTGGTTTTGTATACACTTAATTTTAGGTGGTTTGTTTTTTTTCCAATCCATAAGTCTGTCCTTTAATCCCTTTCTCTTCCCCTTTGGGAAGGGAGAGGAGTTAATAGACAGCATCCATCATTTTTCTAGAGGCTGGCCCAGCCCTAGTCCTTGACAGACAGGCAACTGCCTGTCTCTCAGTGCCCAGACAATCATTTTGAAGAATCCTGCACAAACATTTCACAGTTACATTTCTTTAACGTCTCCTCCTATTTTACTCACTGGAGCTTAATATGAAGAGTAGAAGAAAACAGTGGTAGAATGTGACTTTAGGGACACATAATTTGGGGGGATTTCACCTGCAGGGTTATCTTTGTCACTACTTTCAAATTGGTCAGGTTTAGGTTATGGTGCCATTTTAACAGTTAAACAAGAGATAAGTGTAGTCAGTGATCGGCTAAAGTATTGAACTAATTTGGTGAGCCTGAAATATATATAAATCATAAGGAAAATAGTTTCTCAAATTATGGATGAAGATCAGATGAAAGAAATAAAAAATAGAAACAGAAAAGCCTTTGGGATGTCAGTGGGATCCATCAAAGTCTAATCATTATACAGCTCTGGCATTTTGCTTCAGTGCAGGGGGTCCCCCAAGCACTTCTGGTTGGTGGCTTGCTGAGTAAATGTCAGTTTAGTGCTGTTTTCCTGTTTTTTTGTAAAACACTCCTCTAGGGTCTCTCATCAGCTAACCAGTTTTATTACGTCCCCCCTGCCTCTAGCCAAGCATAAATGTTAGTTCTATATGTAGCTACTTTCTTACCTTGTTTCTTTTCACTTGGTGACATGAGGTATTTTAACCATTGAAGGTCTAAGACCAGCTATTTTTGAACCATGAGGTATTGTTGTCTTTGCATCTTGCAAATCACATCCATGGGTGCATGTCACTGAACTAGAACTATTATGACAGTTACTTTAAAATTATCAGTTCCACTTTAAATGTGATCCATGGATAATGCAGCCCAGTGAGTGCACAGGAAATAGGTTCAGTTTTGCTTCTTTGTTATGAGCACTAACAAATAAATAAGCTTGTGCCTGTTTTGTGTTACACGTAGTGTGCGTGGGGGGCACTTGTCACTTTTTAATTTGAAGGGTATACGACCATGATTGCATGCTATATTTTGAGCTTATCTCTTAATATAAAATAAGGAGGAAATATTTAACATATTAATTAATTCAGAAAAAAGTTAGCACCTAATAATAAACTAGTGAAATAATACAGTTCATTATTCTGTTCTAAACCCTATAAGTGTCCATAGTAGCTTACAATGTGCCATACAAAGAACATAATTCCTGCATCACCAGGACATGGCAGTCTAAACGCATGAGCAGGCACAATATAGCGAGCCTTCCTTGTACATGTTTCATTGATGTTAAATTACTAATGTACTTATTTCACTAAAAAAAAGTATAATAAATCCTTTCATTAGAGATGGACAGAACTAGGAGAGGGGGCTCACTTACTGACCTTCTGTTATAATTATTTAATTTGGAGTTATAATAGGAAATTTTTCATGGGATAGAGCAGCTGTCTCTGGGATGTGGTAATACTTTCACATCTGATTGGAGTTTTTCTTCTTTTTAAAGGCCCTTTCCCAGGCAAGGTGCAGACATGGCTGTGATTTGGGTCACCTGACTCTTTCTCTGTCTAGCTCCCCTTAGGGCACTGTGAAAGGCTGAACTGTAAAGCTCTGGGGCTATGTCTGTCCCTGAGTCACAATGGGAGCAGAAACTCTGTGTTTAGACAAATAATAGGTTCTGTGTTTGGCTCTTCACAGGAGGTCAGCTCACATGATTCTGCTTCTGTCAACAGAAGCTAAGGTGAAGTTGCCATAAAATCTCTGCCTATGCCAAAGAGCGAATCTGTGGTGAAGTGACAGAGCAGCCATGTGTTTTAATTTGCAGTCTCATGCTCTCATCTGTAGATAATACTTTCTTAGTATAAGAGAGTAAGCTTTTAAAAAATAAGAAAGCAGCATTTCTTTGAATAACTTTGATTTAGTTAAAGTCAGGTCCTTACAATTTTTTTATGCTGAGGTTTTTGCACATAAAATATAAGTGAAAGCAGCTATTAAAATTCCGCCTTTTTTCTGCATCATAAAGTGCTATTTTTAAATCATCCCTTAATGAATCACATGATTCATTTTCATTAAATAAACATTTTAAATGTGTAAAAGCCATATTCATTAATACTTTTGACAAAAAAATCTAATCCAATGGATGTGGCTCCCTATGAATGATTGATATTTATTTCATATAAAGAATTAGTTAAGTTAAAATCCCATTTTTTTTGTCATTTGTTTAATTCTTCTTCTCTTTTAATGTTCCATTTATGTTAAAGTAATTAAAATACACTTAGTTTTTGTTCTAGTCCCTCTGTTTCTTCTTGGCTTTAAAGTTCGAGCTCCAAAGAGCCAACAAGCTGCAACCATCTACATAAACTTTCAGTCACCACTCACTATGTATTCCATCTACAGCTCTGCCTAGTATTCATCCTCTGTGCTTTTCTTTCTTTATGGTACCAGAACTCACCAAACCTGGGCTTCTTGTGAACCTCTGAGGTTCTGTAAAACAGGCCAATTGATAGCATGCTGTTCTAGGGTCTGAGCCAGATGCCACCATAGTTGGCAGAAAGGCACAGGATTTGTATGAAACTCCTCTAAGTCAAGCTTCACATGTTTGTTCTCAACTCTGTTGCTAGGCATCCATTTTTCCTTACTGTGCACAGCCCCTTTCACTGACTTTATGCTCGTTTCTGTTCTAGGAATCCTCCCCCAAGACCTTCACCCCAAAGCATTTATTTCTGAGCTCTACATTGTTGAAATTCCAGGAAATTTTGAATTTCTTCAGGTTTTTTTCCTTAGTTGACTGCTATAGTGTGTAACTGGTGTTTTGCAAATAACTCCCTGTCTCTCTTCAAATCCTTCCTTGTTATCCAGACAAGTGCTCTTTTTTGTTTGCCCTGTGACCCCAATCCTCTCTATAACAATCAAATCCTATTCTCTAAATTTCATCATTTTTCTAGATTCAGTCAGTCCACATGAAATCAATCCATTATAATAGCATTCAACTTTACAATGATTTACTGTGCATTGCTTATGTTGTACACGCATAGGCTTTAATCAGCTCTCTTCTGCTGGTAAGTTCTATTCCAGACGTAGAAAGACAGAACATTTTGTTAAGAATACATATGATTTGTTAATCAGGAAGAGTACATATTCATTGTGGAGAGACTAAAACATACTTTTTAACAAGCTGAAGATGAGCCTAGTAGGGAATATCTCTGTCACTCTGCTGGGGTTGTATAGTTACATTTGTACCCTTGAATTTAAAAAAAAAAATTAAATTTTGGTGGACAGCAGCAGTCTGGGATTCTTATCCCTCTGCTGCCACTAGCCTTGTAGTATTCTGAAACAACCTGTTGCCTTTCTAAATGCTTCAGCTTAGTTTCTGTAATAGGAAATCAGTCATTTCAAACTGCTTGAGATCTGCTGGGAAGAACAGCTACATAAGAACTAAATGCTGTTGTACCAGTTTTCTCAGTCATCGTCTTCGTAGCATAGTTACATCATACCTACCATCAAAAGAACTGTGGCCAGCAGATCAAGAGAGGTGATTCTGCCCCTCTATTCTGCCCTGGTGAGACCTCACCTAGCGTTGTGCATCCAGTTCTGGAGCCCCCAGCACGAGAAGGATGCGGACATACTGGAGCGTGTCCAGAGGAGGGCCACCAAAATGATCAGGGGAGTGGAGCATCTCTCATATGAAGACAGGCTGAGAGAGTTGGGGCTATTCAGCCTGGAGAAGAGAAGGCTCTGGGGGAGGAAATCTAGGAAAGGATAGATTTAGGCTGGATGTTAGAAAAAAAGTTCTTTAATATGAGGATAATAGATCAGTGGAATGTGCTGCCCAGAGAGGTGGTGGAGGCCCCATCCCTGGAGTCATTCAAGAACAGGCTTGATGGGGCTCTGAGCAGCTCTGACCTAGGTAGAGATATCCCTACTTGTGTAGGGATGTTTTGCTAGCGCGCTCTCTCTCCCTTTCTCTCTTCTCTCCTGCCAACTATGTCAATTTTGTGTTGCTAATTCTCTGCTTCCTCTGGCCCACACCAAACTCAGCAACATTTCCTCAGCATACCTTCATCTTTTAGTCTTCATTTCCATGCTCAGGACAAGCATCTATGTTCCTCTTCATCTTTTAGTCTTCATTTGTTACAGGAACTCTCTTCCTCAGGAGCTTTCTTCAAACTGATCAGTTTCTTGTTTCTTTTTGCTCCTTCTGTTGCTCCTCCCCTGTTGCTTTTTCTCTCTTCTGTTACTTCTCTCTGGCTTGGTTCCTGATTAATATATCTCTAGCCTCGCCCACTACCCCAACCACAATCACCTGGGGGAAGGTGGGGCCTCACACAGGTGGGCCAGGTTCTACCCTCTGGGGCTTGAAACCACTTGGGGAACAAAACATGTTGCTGGGTTGTGACTCATCCATAGGTCAATTCCAGCTCAGGGCCCACAGCCCAGGTCCCAGCACTTCAATGGAGGTTGGGCTAGATGACCTCTAGAAGTGTTATTAACATTATTGCAATTTATCAAACCAAGTGAAGAAAATGGAGTAACAGGTATATTTGTGACATAGAACAACCCATGGAAATGCTACTCCTGGACTGCACAGCTGTTTGTGCATGGCCAGTGGTAATGACTACTTTAGTAGTCACAGTGCAGTATTTAGTTCTTATTTAGGAGAGAGGAGGATGGAAGATTTCAAGGTCTTAAGCAAAGATTAGAGTATTAAAGCAAGTATATTTCTTTTACATATGAATTGTATTTATTTTATAAAAGACTAAGTTACTAAATATACAATCCTATTTTTTAAAATTCCTGTATTGAGAATTATGAATAGCTGTAGCTTGTTTTACTCTTGTCTTCTATACGCTATTAAGTCCTTGATAAGATGAAGTTTCCTCAGCCCACACAGTTACTGCCTTCATCAAATAGTACTTCTTCATACAAGGAACAGGTTAGAAGATATGGGTTTCTAAAATAGAGAATATGGCAGTCTTGGTGACTGCAGAGCTGAGTTCCTACTGAGTTTTGATTGCTATCAGTTAATTGCTGGTGTTCAACACCTCAATGCATTAGACAACTCAAGATAGGGTCCTTGCAGGATCACCACATGTGAGAAAGGAGGGATAATAGACAGTGCCTGTTAATGGATCTTCTTCTGAACTTCAGATCCTGCTGTGTAGTGGTGTTGCCTTTACTGGAAGAAAATGCCAAAAAGTCACCATCATAAGCCAGAGGCAAAAACATGAGATAGTCTTAGTACACACACACATATTAAGATGCAGCTGTTTGAACCCAATTTTTGTGCACGGGAGATGTAAGACATAACAATCTATCTCTTTCATGAAATGATTATTTTAAAATCATAGCTAATGAAAAAATATTAGCCTTTCACCTTCAGGCTGACCATATATAAATGGGTTTTTAAGCTACTTAGTAGCAACGATCAGGTAATTCTCCTTTTTTCTTTTTCCCCATTCTCTGAACAGCCTGGCAGGCTTGAATTCTGCCCCACTAAAGTCTTAAACACGGGGCATGGTTTCCAGATATATACTTTTCATATACATATCTAAATTTGCACTCTAGGGTACTACAACCCTGCTGCAACCAGGGATTTTAGCTATTAATTGAGCTTTGCATCTTCTACACAATAACCTTTCATCTTTCCTCTGACAGTTCGACACAAATTGTCAAACACCATTGTCTCATTAAAGTACATGCTTAAATCACCAGAGAGAACAATAGTTTCATACTCATTTTCTTGTAAATGGGCTGTGATTATTAAGTGTCATCTTTTACAGAGAATCACAGAATGGCTGAGATGGTAAGGGACCTCTGAAGGTCATCCAATCCAACCCCTGGCTCAAGCAGGGTCACCTATGCCACATTGCTCAGGGTTGCGTCCAGTCAGGATTTGAATATCTCCAAGGAGGGAGACTCCACAACTTCTCTGGGCAACCTGTGCCACTGTTTGACCACCATCACAGTATACACTTTTTTTTTTTCACATGTTTCCAGAATTTCCTGAATCTCAGTTTGGGCCCATTGCTGTTGATTCTGTCACCAAGCATCACTGAAAAGACCCTCACTTCATCCTCTTTGGATCTTTCCTTCAGGTATTTATATACATTGATAAGATTCCCTCTGAACCTTCTCTTTTCCAGGCTGAACAGTCCCAGTTCTCTCAGCCTTTCATCATGGGAGCGATGCTCCAGTCCTCTAATCATCTTTGTGGCCCTTCAATGGATGCTCTTTGTTATGTCCATGTCTCTCTCATACTTGGAAGCCCAACACTGGGTCCAGCACTCCAGGTGTGGCTTTGCCAGGGCTGAGTAGAGACGAATGATCACCTCCCTTGACCTGCTGGCATTACTCCTCCTAATGCAGCCCAGGAGGCTGTTAGCCTCCTTTGCTGCAAGGGTGTGTTGCTGGCTCATGGTCAGCTTGTTCACCAGCACTGCCTTGGCCCTCTCAGTAGAGCTGCTTTCCTCTCATTCAGCCCCCAGCATATACTGGTGCACAGGGTTATTTCTCTCCATATGCAAGGCTTTGCATTTTCCCTTGCTGAACTTCATGAGGCTCCCGTCAGCTCATTTCTCCAGCCTGTGCTGCTGAATGGCAACACAAGCCTCTGGCACAACAGACACTGTCTCCTTTTTATGTCATCTGCAAACTTGCTGAAGGTTCACTCTGTCCAATCATCCAGAACATTAATAAAGATGTTAAATACCACAGAATGCAGTGCAGACTCCTGGAGATCCCTCATTTCATAGTTTCTGCAGCTAAGGCTAGAGAGGAATATTCATTCAAAATTCTTTTTATAAACATAATTATTTCACTTTCTTAATGTTTTAGATTAACATTGCTCAGTTTTGGAAATCCAAAGTAATAGAGATTCTTGCTGTTGTTCTGTGTGTATTAATAGCAATATAAAAGAAGGCAAAGGAGAGAGTGGAAGAAGGAAAGTCCCAGGAATGGCCTCCACATCAATATATTGGTCTCATTTATTTTTTTTAAAGCTAAATTTCAAATAAATATATCTTTCAATATTTTTCTCCTTATTTCAGTTCTGACATTTGTCTTCCTTTGTTAAGTATAAATGGAAATTACCAAATCACAAGAAAGTAGATAACAGACTGGAGAAACAGAAATAAATATCACATTGTGCTTTCCTATATTCTTGCAATAAACAAGTAAGACTATTTTGAGACGTGGAATAAACACCACTTGGATATGAATGATGGAGAAGGTAAATAGATCATGTAGAGGTCAGTGACAGACAGTATATCATGACAAAATTCTGTGTCTAAAGGTACACATCAAATTATTGGTACTACTATATTGAAGCCTCATGGTTTCCACCTTAACACAGCTTCATGGCTTCTCCAACATCACAGAGAGTAGTGGAAGTCATCTCATTTTGCCTCCATTCTTTCTAAAACTGAGATCTATTCCTTCTGCTTTTGGAAGTGCTGGAGCAGACCAGAGATGCAGTGTTTAAATTCAGGGAGATCCTAGGAAAATAGTGGTTGTGTTGGGATGGGACTCAGCAGGTAGGGGCAGGTTTGCACACAGTGTGGCCCTCTGTTTACTCCTTCAGCACAGGATGAAGAGTTCCTGGGACACAAGCCAGCTCCCTAGTGGCGGTGTGGTTGGAGAGTAGAGATTTGTAAAGGGCAAGAAAGAGAAAACCCCTGCAGCAACCTCTGCTAAGTCCGTGGTAAAAAATATTTCATAGATGCTTTTAGTATCTTCATGGGAAAATGGTAACACTTATCTGTCACTAGGACAGGTTTTCCTAGAAAAATTTACACAAATATGGCAATGTAACTGTGATCTATCAGAGATGCAGTTAGGCCAAAATAAGTCTGTATTCCGTTTACTTGCAAAAAATAGTTTTTCCATCTGTTGCAAGAGAACAAATGATGAAGAAATACATCTTAAAACATAAGAAGGTTAAAGGTAAATCCTCTAATGAAAAAAGGATCAGAACTCACAAATGTTCTCATTTAATTTGTTCTTGCCATAGTATCACTTTTCTTCAGGCTTCTGAGAAGCTTAATTACTGAGTAAAAAGAAATGTAATGAATATGCTTAACAGTGGATTAAATCACTCTGAATTTTGGCTACTTCTGAATAATTATGAGATCTGAAACATATGTATAATCATATACTCTTTTCTCCATACACCTATTCAAAATACCACGATGTCCTAAAATAGTAAGAACATAATTCCGTGATCATACGTGCCAGGGAGTTAAAAACCCAGTTGTAGCCCAGGCTCACAGATTGCTTGCAAGAAATTTGCTAGTGCAGTAGGTAACAAAGCAACTGGCAGTGATGGGGAGTAGGGAACCTTCGGTTCACAAGCTGTCTATTGAAACAATGGAAGATGCATTCTGCAGGGTTCGAGGATGATCTGAAGTAACAAAAACTTTGCTGATCAGAAGCAAAATATGATGGGAATGTTTTCTATAACTATGAGACTAGGTTAGTAGATTTTTATATAAGCCAATAGCAACCTGAGGAAAAAAACAGAAATTTTGGTAGACAGCACGAAAGGAAAATATTTTTTTTCACCCAGTATGTAAACATGACCAATCAATCACCTCCTTTGAATTCCAACTTCCCTGCATAATGTTTAAGGATGGCAGGCATTACTGTCAGATAGATCATTACTACTGTTTTGCTTTATTGTTGTTTTTCTGGAGTTAACCCTGGCATCATACATTCTTTTTTTTTTTCCTTTTCAGATTTACTTCTATTATGTATAGGAGGTCCTTCGAACTATTTTTTTTTTAATCCTGGGGACAGGAGTATGACTGTCAATTAGACTATGAGATTAGAAGCCCTGGGCTCTAAGATTACTTGCTTTCTAATTTCTGCTTCTCTTTGAGCAACTCACTTCACTTCTCTATATTCTAGTTTTTCCCTCAAGTATACACTTATATTTAGCCATTAAAGGAAAGACACTTCCTCCTGTCAGGGCAGTGGTTACAATAAATGAACCATAGCTTGTTGTTATGTTTATTTCCCTTTGCTTAATTACAATTACTTTTATTTGTGTGAGTGTATCTGTAGTAATAAAAAACCCTCTCATGTATTTTCCTATTGAATTGTGGGGAAAATAACAAATGACCAAACAAGCAGTTGTTTCTGATCCCATTCAAAAATACTTAAAGGAGGAGAATTGTTTATAAAAATGTTTCAAATTGAAAAAAATATTTTTCCAGTTCATAGGTACATTTTTTATGTTATTTTGTTTTGAAATCTCATATTTATACATAAATTCATATAATTCTGTATGGAAAACCTATGATGTAGAAAACATTTCTGCTTTCCTCCGTAAGGAACACCTTTGCAAAGATCTGTGTAGCTTTTCTGCTGTTATCTCTCTTGAGTTCTAAGTTTTGGTTACTGACCCTGATTAGTTCACTACTTCTCATGCTTCCGACAAAGTCTAATTATCAGTTTTTATTTCTTCACCTAGATGCTTCTCAAAAATGTTTTACTATGACTTATTATGTTTTTGCATCTTTTTAAGTTAATTGACTAGATTTGGTGCTTGTAACTTCCCCCTTTTGACAAGTTCAGTTGAGAGAAAATTCAGGTCACAAGCCACAGAAGTTCTCACGGAATTGTGGTTAGAACTGACATGTCCTGAACAGTCACTGTAATTCTTTCTGGTGTAAGGTTAATTGTGATGCACAGTTACCCTAAACTATTTCCACCTTATGTAAGAGAATCCATGTTTTAACATTTTCTCTGCAATTTTTAAAGGTCTTTTAGTGTTGAAATAAAATAAAATATGAAGACAGACAGTAAATACAAAATGTTAAGAAGTTTAAGATTCATGCTCAGCGTAAGGCTCTGAATTTGAGCTTTGTACAGACAGACTAGAAGATTGACTATTTAAGATTTTAAAGTACAATTGTATTTAAAGCTTGTCAGGAGTGAAATCTTACTGCATTTGTCTTGTCTTTTTTTGTGGGGCAGGTTGTCTTTGTCAACCAATTTCACAGTCCCCACTTTCCAATAATGCCTATGGAGAACTTTACGTTCCTTGCATAGGTGTGATTAAGTCAATACTAGAAAACCAGAGACCCTGTACATTAAGTGGTGGCAAAAGCATCTTGTGGTCTTTGAAAGCACAGATAAGGTATATGCTGCCAAAATTTAGTTTCCTGAGTCTGCTGGAGAAAATTTCACAGACTGGATCCAATCTACAAGGCCACCAACAAGACTACACTTTAAATTAATCAGTGGGAAATTACATATTTAAAAGTAGGCTATATTACATAATTTATTACAAATTACAATGATCTGGTTAGAGCAATGTTTGATTGTCTCTGTCATTGTAGTTGTTTCCTTTTTTCCCTATTTTTGTGCACCTCAGGAAATATATACCTGCTTTAATTGTTGTTTATCCTGTCCTGAAATGGGAGAGGAGGAAATGTCTCAGCAGTTATTTCTGCTCTGTTTTCCAGTTCTTTTGTTAGTACTACCAAGCTTTCTCACATGGATGAGAAAGAAATTGAGGCAGGTAATTAATATGATTTGATGAAATTCAACATTAAAAATAATTAATTATTAATACCTCCTGAATGATGCAAAAATGAACTAAAAAGTGTGTGAGTGTTAAATGTGATATAAGATCCTATTTAGAACAGAACCTGGATAATCTCAGACTAAATTTGCATAAAATGTCTATTACTCAGCATCACAGGACTCTAAAATGCCTTCTATTGCAACAGGGAATAAACCAGAGTTGTATCCCCGTGCAAATTTGTTGAATTGTTTTTTATTTCCATGCATAGATCTCAAGTGGTTCCATCAAATCTGTAACACTTAATTTGAATGGAGAAATCGGTCAGCTATACCAGTTGTCTGTTCTAGGTCAATCTTAAACAGAGACTGAATATTCAACAAGCAGTGATATCCAATGTAGTATGATAGAAATAATGTGAAGTAACTATATTTTTACAGAACTCATTCTCTGAGCCAAATCTGTAAATTTAATTTAGTTGTATTAACTTCATTATATTTGAATCCATTTATTACAAATGGATTTATATAAAAACCCCCAAACCCTTAAATATGTTAATTAGCTTGATTATTCAGTTAATACTGAAGTTAACGGCCGGTTTTGGAAAACAGTACTAAATTTTCAAAGACCAGTTATTTACATTTCTTTTTTATATTTTAGGAGGAAAAATTGCTTGTTAACACAGATGTTGCTGATCAGGAAAAAGTGATCAGCTCACTGTTTGATTTTTTTGCTTATTTTGATTTTTTGTTATTTGTTTAGGAAAACCACCTCATTTTATTTTGTTCTGCTGTTTCAGCTGTGAGTAGATGCCTATCTAAAAGTTAGGCATCTTATTTGAGCTGTTCATTTAGTTAAAGTTTAAGCTATTCATCTAGCCAACCCTCTTTAACAAAAAAAGAACGTCAGATTGCTTAGAAAGCAAACTCATTTCATAATGAAATCAAAGTTAGGTAGGATAAATCTTCTTTTCAATGCTCCTGTGTCTCTTCATTGACAATAGAGGTAGTCTTACTTGCCTTGGTACTTAACTTCTATGTGTCTAAAATTAGAGGGAAGAAGCCCACTCTAAGATTCTGCCCATCACCTGGGATGTTCAGATTATATCCATGATTATTTTACCATTTAGATTCTTTTCCATCTCTCCCTCATTGTTGTGACGCTTTTCTTGTTCTCTGCTTTCTAGGCCCCTATCTTCTTAATCTCTCTGCTATTTTTCACACAGATGAGAGACAAGACTGCAGATTTTTAGTATTATCTTTTTTACTATGTACTCCGTTACACCCAGTTTTCTCTTTCCTTGTGTTTATTTGACCATATCCAAGACAACACTGGTTACACTGAAACTGGCCAGTACAACTCTGCTTATGTTTCCTTTGAAACTTCCATGTGCATAGCCTTTTCACAATGCCTATAGGGACTGCTGAGCTGTTGAAAGCATTTATCTTCAAGAGAGGGCAGCCAGCTTTCTGGTAAGGCTGCTAATAGAAGGAATTGATTTCATAGTCAGAGCTAAATGGCACCTCTCTGGCAACAGACACGTTGAGTCACATCTGCTACGCATGTACCTATCTGCTGTTCTCTTGGAAACTCTCCTGTATAGGGTCTGTCTGCCTCTCAGAGCCCAGGTAGAAAAATGGCCTTTTTGAACAGTTCATTTCAGTCAGATTTCCCAGCTGCTGAATACCTGCAACACCTATTGTGATGCTTATTTTTGATGGTTTCCAGGTACCCTGTCTTCAGGTTAGTGTCTTCACTATATCCCACAGGCTGAGTGGGATGTCATAAACCACCATAAACTCTGCAGTGTAAATAAGTTAACACAAGAAGAACCTTCTTGCTTCCTATTCAGCTTTGTAACTTTGCAGGTGTCAACTGATTTCCTCACACTTTTTGGAACAGCTTTCTATGATGAAGATACTGCTTGTGCAAGGCAAGGAAGTAGCTTCTTTCAAGATTTAATAGGCACAGGCACATAAAAAGAAAGGAAATTAGTCACCCAACAAGACTGAAACAGCAATTAATTAAGGAGAATTCTATTCTAAACAGGCAAATCATCCCTTATATGTGCCTCCTACATGAAAGGCAAAAAATCATAGAATTTTGTGACTTAAAATGATTTCTCTTCTAGACAGTAGATAATTAATCATCTAATTGTCCTTGTAGATGGAGCTGTAAATGAAATTACATACTCATTAAATTAAACAGATCTTGAGAAAACTCCACTTGACTTAACAAATTACGTGGATGGGTACATAATTTTATTTTTTAGATACAAAATTAAATATATTCTAAGAAGTTGCAGAGTAATTAGCACCTGTCTTTTCTTTCCCTCCACTCAGTAACTCTGGGCTTATCTCTGTTCTCTTTGTGTAATAGAGCTTCTCTGATCTTCACAGAGAGATCTATCAAATTGTTCCATATTCATTTTTTGACTTGAATGCAAAATTATTTTTCCCAGGAGTACAAATCGTAGTACAGGAAATTATGTAGAGGTTTAAAAATGGCAGTGCAGAATTTCCTGTTATTCCTGTATTATTTTCTCTCTTCTTCAAATGTAATATTACTTAAATGACAGCTTGTTTTTTCATTATGTTCAGGAAATATTATTCAACATTTCTGCAATGGTTTTTTTAAATTGAAATAGCTGTACACTTCTAGAAAAGATAATGTTCAATACAAATCTCTGTAAATAACAATTCACATGGAAAAGTAAACACAAATGTAAATGGAAAATACTTTCGATTTCTTAGACAAAATAAGAACTCAAAACTATAAGGCAATTCTTCCAGAATACAATGCTATGTTTGCTTCAACAGAAAATTGAGATTAATGAAAAAATAATTTTCTGCAAAAGGAACCAATAGCTCATCTTGATTTTAAGCACAATGTAATCCCTAGAATATTATTCAATTTTGTTTGTTGAGATTAGTCATTTGTTGACAAAATCATACCTTTGCAGTAGTATTCAGACATCAAGATGTGGAAACAAATCTCAGTTTGGCTAGTCAATCTCATTGTTTAAAATATGTTCTTTATTTCTCATTTGACTTTGATTACTTCAAAGCAGGTCCCATCAAAGCAGGTTGCCTAGGGCTCTGTTCAGCTGAGTCCAGTCTGAATAACTCCACGTCCAGTCTGAATTCCTTCAAGGACAGTGAAACCACAGCCTCCCTGGGCAACCTGTTCTACTGTTTGACCGCTCCCATACCCTCATGGTGTCTGATGCCTCTTGAAAACTTTTTGAAAATGTTCTATAAACAGTTATTTCAGATTACCTTAGAATTATTTATCACATACGGAATCATTGCAAACAACACAGGTGCTATAGAAAAATTTTCAGAGATCAGAATAGAATTTTTTTTCATTGCAGTTGTTAAGATAACACCTTTTCATGACTAGTAAAGAGAGAACTGTATTGTAAATACCCTAAATGAAAAAACTTGTTTCAGTGATAAAAAGAATGGACAGAGTTAAATTTATTTTAGTTGAGAAAGAGTCATTATGGCCTTTATATTTCTTACTATAGAGTGACTTTGCTGTGAATTTTTGCTGAATTTATACTGCCTTTCCAGGATGAATTAAAATAAATCCTATTGTTTACATAAATATATTTCTTTAAAATGACCAGGACCTTATTAGGCATTATAAAATGGAAAACCTTCATTTATATAACCTATATGTTGTTTTGTATAGTAAAACCAACACATTTGTTAAAGGAGCAAGAACTCAGAAAGCAAAAGAAAACTGGGTAAAGAGTACTGAATTAAATTAAAAATTTTCAAAATTTTCTGGAGCTAATAAAAATTATCTTCCAAACATAGTAATTGCCTAGTAATCTTTAGACAAGATTGACATTATTGTTTCTTATTTTCATACTGTATATCTCCTCAGGGCAAGATCTGGAGATAGACAAAATGTTTCTTTTCTATTTTCTCTTCAGAGTCTGTTTCCATAAGAAAGAGGACTAGAAAGGTTACTCAGACAGATAGTCCTGCTTTATCTACAGCAAGGCCCTGAGGGAGAGGTCATATATAAAGTTTATTTTTAAGAGGTGTAGGGCATAGATTGGAAATTAGGGAGCAGTTATTTTAACTTCAATTTCTTCAATAATAAAAATATGAAAACATATTTTTGTAAACACCCCAAGATTAGCAAGAGGATTAGTAACAACTAATATAAGTTTGTCAAGAACATATCATACCCTCTGAATTTCCTTCTCTGTTGATAAGAAGCATTGAATATGCAGTGTGTTATATATTTCGACCTCACTACTCTTTTTTCAACTGTTTCATGTGACATTTTCATGAACCAAGAGGGGAAGTGAGACCTTCATGAAATTACTATTGGGAAGACATACAAATGTTTAGGAAACCATGTTAGTAGTTATTAATGTGTCTTTGTTGGCTAGCATTACGTATTGAGTAGTGTTCTGCAGAGATCAGTCTTGTGCCCAGTTCTCATCAATGTTCTCATTAGTGACTTGAATCATTGAGTAGGTAGTCCATGATTAAATAGTGTAGTGTGCTTATTAAATTTCCAATGACATCAAGCTGTGAGGGTCTGTAAACATATATGAGGACAGGCCTAAAAAGATCTTTACAAATTAGGGAAATCATTTAGATAAATTGGATGCAATTCAGTAAAGAGAAATGCATAACACTAAGTTTAAGATGAAACATTTCAAGGCAAGTCATACTACCTGAAGCAACAATTTTGCAGACAAGAGTCTGAGACAGACTAAGACTTTTTCCTTAACATTAGATGTCCAAAATGTAGATATCTATGTTTGATGTATTCATTTTATTATTTCTTCATTGGGAAGAAATACCTTTTCAGGGAACCTGTCTTGTTCTAAAAATCTGCTTAAGATACCTTAGAAAGGCATATATTTCTCTAATGTTTATTAAAGAATCCCAGGACAGAAGCTTAGGTGTAGATATCCATACGGTACATAGACAAAAATATGTCGGTGCTGGATAAACTTCCCTTAAACCAAATGACAAGAATATTTTTTATTTTAAATATGTTATCATTATAAAGGATTCAAGGCCAGTGACTGAATAGGATATTCTAAATGTAGATTTACCAGGGACAAGGAGGGAGCATCACCAGTTACTCCCATTCATTAGCTAGTTCCTCTTTGCCTACTCCCCACTGTTTGAATGTGAAATTAACAGAAGGCTCATCCACAAAACCTTATAATCCAGGAAAAAATATTTGAACAGCAGATATCCAAAACTTTATGAGACAATACAAAAGTCAGACATTACAATGTTGTTGCTATACCTCTGAAGTTTGGCTCAATTTAACAAAACACTTAAGAACCCTCCCATCTAGAGCATATGGCTGACTGCCTAGAAATCAATGTGATTGTTCAGACCCTTAGTATCAGGCAAATGTTACTCTGGCTACTGGCTTTGACAAAATTCCTTAAAAAGCCTGTCCAAACACTGTCATAAGCAGCAAGAGATCAAGGTACTTTAATATGCACAGCCCAATTCTTTTCCTAGTGGTTCTGATCCGTGGAATTACTTCAGTTGCTCTCCCACAAAACCTAATAGGGCCTTCACATATGATGGATTATCACAGAATTATAGAGTGATTTGGGTTGGAAGGGACTTCAAAGATCATCTAGTTCCAATCCCCCTGCCATAAGCAGGGACACCTTCCACTAGATCAGGTTGCTCAAAGTCCCATCCAATCAGGCCTTGAACACTTCCAGGAAGGGGGCATCCACAACATGATAAACAAGAGCTATTGATAACTGCATGCTAAAGACAGACTTTTCACATGATCATCCTTGAATACTAATGAGGTGTTTGACAGTCTAGTGAAAGATACGGATGATCTTCTTGGCTAGTGTTGGGATTTTGGGGTGACTTAACATGGTCTTATAGAGGACCATGGATGTGTAAGCTGACAAACCCAAAGTCTAAAACCTAGGAATAGCTAATAAAGCATTGAAAGTCTTCAGCTGCACATTACAAGTAACCAACCAGGCTGATTTGGGTTGATTGAAAATGCTTCAGCCCTTTTCTGCTGAAGAGCTTTGTGGGAAGAATGTGACAGCCACTGCTGGCTTCCAACAGACAGGTATTTTTTTAACACAATGTCAAAGGAATTTTCTGCAGCTTAGAGAAGTCTTATATAGAATCCTAGGACTCATTGTATTGTGCAGTGCTCAGAAGCCGCAGTGACAATTTGTTGCTCACAAAAATTTAAGTCTCCATCGTTATATCCAAAATAAAATTGGTAATGTGCCACAACTGAAATAGCCACATCTTCCATGTTTTTTTTCCACAATATCAGATGAGCTAGAATCTGTCAGCAGAAGAATGCATATATTATTTAGTCCCACCAATAAATTGTTTTAAAAAAATAAAATACAGACCTAACTGAAATGAACAGTAAAAACGGCCAAAAGCACAGGATTTCTTTCTTTAATCTGATAATATTTAGCTTTTGAGGATTTGAGCTTGCACTAAGCAGTCATGTGAACCATAAGTCTGATACCTGCTGTCACTGCATCGATCAAGCAGCAGTGTTATTTCCATCAAAATTATTAGAGTTGTGTGTCCCTGGACGCTGGTTCTGAGAGCTGAACTGCCAGCAGCCTAAACCAGGAGAAGTTCAGTGACATTTGGATGAGAATGATTCAGCGCCTGTTCCTTGCTGAGGAAAGGGATAGGAACAAATAACGTTTATGCATGCAAGGAGCTCTGCGCTCAAGGTCTATAAACAATGATAGTCCCTATTTCATAAGTGTTCTGTGACACTTTTATTATGAAGTAGAAAGCACAGGGATGTCCATAAACTGATAGATATGGATGTGAGCAAATATGCCTCCCAGGGGTGTAACGAGAACAGCAATAAACAGAGAAGCCAGCTGCCATGAGACTGGTTTCTCCCTGTTGTCCTCCCTTTGCCTCATGCCCTAACCCCTCCTGGGTCCCTGTCACCTCAGGTGTCTTTTCTGCACCCTCCGGTTGCAGCTCTGGTGCCTGCTGTGCCCCCTCAGCCCATGGCCAAGTGCTGCTATTACATTTCCGTTCAGGCATGTTTTTGGTAGACTTGCTTTCCACCCTCGAGTGAGTTTTCACCTACTCTCACTCTCTCATAATTTCTTGGAAATATCTTGTTGAAGATTCAGATCATGGTAAAATGGTGGAAGTACAGATTTGGCTGACCTTAATATGGAGAGCTGCCACAATCTTGGCAAATGATCTTTTAAAATGATAAAAGCTCTTTTAAACAAAAATAAACTGCTAATAGAATACTTCTTGAAAGATGTCTTTTCAGCTCAAAGAAAATATTTCATTTGGATACCATCAAATTGTTTTATTGTAAGTTTGACTTTCTATGCACACAAGTCCAAATAAAAATCAGAATTTTTTTCTAGAAGGAAAAAGGAAAGTGTTTTATATAAAGAGTTCATTGCCAAAAACTGAGAACTGGCATGAACACCTGGCAAGCTACCTTAGTACTCAAATTTGAGGTCACAAAACCTAAAGCAAACATCTCACTAGTAAAAGAAGAGAGTGTAAAAACCTGAACTACCTGTGGAGGTGAATAAATCTGCACTGGCTCTGACTCAAAAATGTTAATTTACTGCATTGTTAGCTGAGGAGAGCTGTCTAAACCATGGAAATTATTATGCTTGTGGCAGAATCTCAGAATGGGACATGAGCAAGCTCTTAATCTGCCCATGTTATATCCTGGCATGCTGAAAGGAAATAAAATCAGCACCAGTCTGCTTTGCTATATATGTTCCTCTTTGGAAGTATTTGCTGAGTTTTTTTGTAGCTGTTCTTTGCTCTGAAAAACACTTTGAAAAACCTCCTGTAGATCTGATCATTACCTAATGTGATCCATCCTGAGAAGTCTGACAAGTCTGTACATGCAGCTCCCATTTTCTCCTGCATCTCCAGCTTTATTCTTCCATCTCTCTGTGGAACATTATTTCATGCAACTGTAAGTCTCTGTATTATAGGTAAAAAATCCTCTGATTTCTCAGTGAGGATTCTTTCCTGCATCACAGCCATTTATTCTAGCATAACATTTTCTACTGCTTTGTACAGATGCAGCATAAATATGCCCTCAGAAGAGAACCATTACAGCTTGGGCCCTTGCTCTCAGATCCTCATTATGCAGTCCACCCTCTAATACACTTGAGGACTTCCTTGATGCTAATTTGCACAATACTTCATTTTGTTAGCTGAATACACAGCACATCTCCTATCATTAAACAGAGGCAGATACATCAAACAAGCTTTTCCATGGAAAAAAATCTTATTTAAATGAGAATATTAACTTGGGCTAAACAAGGGCTAAGTTAAAATTAGATTTGTTTCTCTATGCAAGCAAGTATCTTGCTGATTGGGCCTCACTTCTGTTTGAATTTGGTTTAGTCATAAGGTGAGACAATTTAAAGGTGTCCAACTATCTTTTATGCCCCAGACTTTGGAAGATCATCCTCAGCATCAAAACTATGATTTTCTTGGAGTTTCAAAATACTTATTTTCAGTAAAGGAACAGATGTTTATTCCAAAACTAGAAGCCTTAATGAATGGTGTTTAATTGATGGGGCAAAATGGCCCTGCTGCTCGTATGTGTTGGGTGGATTCTTCCATGACATAGCCCATCATAAAATATGACAAAACTTTCACAATCTACTTCCAAAGCCAAAAGATGTATGTAAGATTTGGACTTTTTTTGTTGTTAGTCACTACTCAGAAATAGCCTAATTTTTAAAATGTTGTTACAGGAAGTAATAAACTCAGTTTTCTCTCAACTTGATATTTTTCTCTTTCGTCTTTGTTTTATTTGTAATCTGTCTCATTCACCTATCAACCCTTATATACCTGTCCCTTTCCACTATTAATTACATAAGATACCACGGTTTAGATGCTCAATAAGATGCTGGACAGAGCTCTGTGAGTGAAGGATGCTCCTGCTTCCATCTGAGAAGAGCAAAAGTAGATCTGCATCACAGCACTGCTGTATCCCAAGACAGCAACAAAATGATGTAAAATGTCTAACAGTGATTAAAAGACCATATGAATGATTTTGCAGGCATCTGTCATATTAGCGTATGGGTCATGTGAAAGATTTTTGTTTATTTTATTCTGCATAAAGCATAGTGACTCTGTAGACAGTAAGCATATACTTCGTCAAGATTTTAAACAGTGTAGCCAGAAGCTTGCCATCTATCTTTAATACTACAAGGATATGACATTAATCAATTTTTAGCAAATCTCTCTTTCGTGTCTGAGCATGAAAGTTTTACTCTTCCTTGTAGCTGTTCTAATTGTCTTGCTGAATGCAGCAAATCTCTAGCTCTGGGATCAGTAACCCTTGAGCTCTCTTTCCAAAGCTTTGAGTGACTCAGTGGTTGAACATACTAAATTCAAATGGCCAGATACTGTTTTCAGCCTGGCTTTGTAAAGAAATCAGGTTTATGTGAACATATTTTTTCACTGTCATTCAGCCCGCCTCCTTACCTAGTAACTTTTAAATACATTTTTGGTAATTTTCGGTTATATTTGGCAATGTCTAGGTATCTCAAAGCCATTCAATTCCTTTGACTTTTGTCAAAGAAGATTGCTGTAACTCAACTTTATCCCTTCTGTCTGACTGCCTAGCCACAGAGAAAAAGATGATCTAAGGCCAGACAGTAACTTACATGAGACAACCAGCCAACCCCCACCACAGCAAGCTTTCTGATGTCTTTCTGGCAGACCTTGTATGGACAGAAAACTCAGGAGAGAGCAGGCAGTTTGGGAGGCCCGTGACTCAAAGGGGAAAAGTTTCAGGGAGGACTACAACTGAAAAATGTTAGGATGCAGAGAATGTGCTTGTAAAAAAGCCAAGTGTAGAGCTTGAACAAATAGAGAAAACCCAATAACACTATAGAGACTTAAGAGTAATACCCTTACTCTAGTAGAAGACATAGGATACATCAGGATTTTGGAGTGGAGGAAGAAAATAAGGAACATGGGAGGAATCTACACCTCTAAGTTAATGGCTTTATTGATCTGCAGTTTACATAGAAAGAATATACCCATTTTTGTTTACTTGTAGTGCAAAAGTTTTGAAACAGCTTTGCAAAATCCAGTAAAAGTGATTTTTATCTTCAGTTATGGAAATTTGTATCATTTTATATAGATCAGAATGTTTCCTAAGTTAGAAAATCACATGCATTTTCTGTTGCTCTTACATCAGTGTGGAAGTGAAAGTGGGTTTGTTTTCTGTCTTCTGTCAGAAAAAGTGACAAATGTAACTCCTGCAGCTATCTGAGCATATCACTCCTAAATTAATCTATACTGATGTTGCTTTATTCTTCTTCAGTTCTGTTGACATATTTCCCTTTCACGTTGACCAAATTCTCTGGTCATTTGGGACCAGAAGTGACATAATAAATCCAAGAACCAAACTATTCTTTTCCTCTTACTACTTGCTACTTTCCTTTTAATTTCCCTAGTTTCTGCAGTTTTCTTTGGGACAGAAAAGGGTCTTAATCTTGCACTAATGTCATAAACTTAATTGAAGACTGTGGAGAGTTAGTCAAACACTCAAAGGCATAACTTAAGAGCCTTCACAGATGAATGTATTTAATCATTGAAATGCCTCTTCTGAATTGTGTTGATAGAAATTTTGGGGTTGATGTACTATTAAAACAAAAAACCAACAATTATTAGTTTGTGTTTTTCCTGCACCACCCCCTCCCAAAACAGCACATAACAGGGAGGGAGTTCTTTCTTCCTAAAATGAAATATTACCTGTTCTCTTGTGGTTTTTTTGATCCAGCTTTATTAAATTTGTTCATCCTTGAAAAGAAAATTTATTAAATTAATATTTAGTGTATTTATTTACTGCATTTACCAGTATTTATTTATACAAAAATGTGGGGGTTTTTGTTTGTTTGTTAAACTCTTCTCTAATTTCAACCCAGGATTTTCAAATAATTTCTTTTCTCCCAGAGTTACATCTTTTGATAGGCTGCATTAAGAAAAATTACCATAGTTTTAAACTCTTTTTTATTTTCATTTTCTCACTCAAAAATCATTAGCTTTAGAGGTGATGTTACTCTATCTTTTCTCTTCTCATATAACTAGAAGAATATAAATGTAACAGTTTAGGATATCGTTACACATGCTACAAAGTTCCTGATTTGTGAAATTAAATAAAAAGCCATAGCATTTTACATTCTTGTTTTCCACATTACTCTAAGTTGTCTCCCTTTCTCCTGCTTGCTACTGATGCATGCAGTTTTGTGACATGCTGCTAAGCAGGTTACGTGTATGCAAAAGTTGTCTGTACTATGTGCAATTCATTTGAACCCAGCAGTAGGAAATACAACAGTGGGAGATCCAAAATACACCCTATGTCTCTTCCAGGACTGTGCAAGAAGCCAGTGCATCAATGAGGAGCCATCATTCTTGGAGTTCATAGAGAAAAATCATATAGTTTGTTCTGAGGCACAGTATAAAGGAAGATGAGTCTTGTTGCCTTTTGATTTCTCTGCTAAATGCCACTATTTTGGGGTTTGTGTAAGTTGTTCCTACCTTCTTCTTGAATTTTATTCCCACTGGTTTCCTTTTCTGTGACAGAGTGCAATGAGGGTCAGCTGCTCTCAGAGGGCAAGTGAGCCAAAAGCTGGGGTGACCACACTGCAAGCGGTGCCCCAATCCATGAGCACAGATCCCAAACACAAGGGGAAAAGCTGGGAAACAGCTGTTAGTTGACTTTGTACTGCTGATCACTGCCCTTGAGTGCAGACAAATTTCCACCCACCTTATTGTCCACATCTTTAGCCCATATCTCATCAATCTCGACAAAGGAACATTACGGGCAAGTGTCAAAGGCCTTGCTAAAGTCATGGTGAACAACACCCAATGCCAGCTCCACCAACTTAGTCCTCTCAGCACAAAAGGCAATCGCTTCATGATAGAAACTGCTGCATGAATGTGAAACACTATAATTATTTATTTGGTCTGACATGTATTTCACTGGATGTTGGATGAGGGCCTTGGCTAAACAAACATTTGTCTTGTACTATCTCAACTGAAAAATGCTTTGTCTTGTCACATACTGGTGTTTTTCCTCCATACCAATCACCTCCCTTACAGAATATGGTTGTATTACATATTTAACAAGCTGCAGAAAATATTATCTTGAAAATTCTTCTCCACCAACAAGTTACAACACTTACTGACCTCTCTTCTGTCTGGAATTCAAAAAAACACTTTTATGGCCATATTTTCATACATAGTTCATGATCTTTACAAATATTTATTTTAATTTATTTGTTCCTTCTTTTCCCTTGTTGATTAACCTAGATTTCTACTTACACTTTTGATGACTGAAAATAATATCAAGCTAAAAAAGCTGAAGATGGAGCATTTTACCTGCATGTGTCTTCTCAAGAACCTGTCAGAGCACAGTCTTGTGCAGGAAATCTTCTACCTGAGCTTCTGCAAATCAAGTGATAACTCTGGTATTCATGATACAGTTACAATACAAATGACATACTCATGATAGAGTTCTGGTTTTGCACATTTCTGAGTCAAATCATCACATTAGAATACTACAATTTTATTAGTTTGATTCAAACACGTTTTATATGTTTGTGCTTGTGTCTCATAATAATTTTCAGCTGACTCATTTCCTTTGGCTTCCCTTATCTTACTCTCCCTTTCTTTCTCAAGATGTTTCATTTTGTCTATCTGCTAGTAGCTCCTTGTGACATGTGCACAGAGCGCAGTTTCATGGCACATTCTAATGTAGGTTAGACCAGCCACCTGAACAAGCATGGCAGCTAGCTATTGGAAACCTCCAAACAGCTAGCTTCAAGTTTTGAACCAGAAAGGACCTCTTTTGCCTTTTATATTTTGATGTTCCTGCAGTCATATGGAACATATGGAATTTCAAAAGGCTCAAAACTGCAGAAATGGAGTAAAGAAAGTAATTTGGGGAATTTAATTGCCTAGATGATGATAGAAGAGTTTTTATTTTGAAAGAAAGAAATGCTTTAAATATTTTTATTGTGTTACATTTTTTTCTTCTCAGATTGAGAAAGATTAACTTTTTATTTTAAATAAATGGATAAATTAAAGGCAAACATGTTGACCTGAGGCCATGGAGGCCTTCTAGTCAGATGCCTTCTCAGCCCACCTCCAATTTCAAATATTTTGGCCTGGGGGGACAATGCAAGTCTAATTAAGAAATTCTATTTGGCAATTCTTACTTTTACAGCTAGATTGGAAAATAGATTATATTTATTATCGTTGTTATTTTGTCACGCACTTCAGAAGTGCCTCAATCACTATTCTAAGGTTCTTTCTAATTGTTTTTCAAGCACTAGCTGCGCATGTTGATTTTTTCGTAATCAATCAGGTATTCCACTGACTACTACAATTGGGATCTGGTTTTAATAGCACTTCCATGAGGCTAAAAAATAGTTAACATGAAATAAGATTAAATTGATATTATTTGCTCTTTAACAGCCCATAAAATGTGAATCTGAAACCAAGATTGTTCCAGTTTTCTTTCTATAATATATATTTGTATTCTTATAATAAACCTTGTTTAAATAGCAAGTTCTAGCCACAATTTTAAAGACTACCGAGCTACAAACTTGTGAGAAAGTAAATTATAAGCTTAGGGAACTGGGGATTTTGGTGCCATTTTAGCAGTCCTAAAGATTAAGAGCAGGTGGGTTGAGTATGACTCTAACTTTCTCTGATTATGTAGGAATGATTTCCTGGTACTGCAGATACTTTTTCTTTCTCTTGAGTAAAAGTATGTTCTTTAAGGAGTTTCTAAACTCACCTCTAGCTAATGAAACTGCATTCATCATATTACATCTTACTAAAACTTACACCACACTCCCTGCTGTATCTAGTTCTCTGAATTGTTCACAAAATAAGAGAAAATGGTTACATTTTTAAATGAAAAAGCAAAACCACAACAACAAAATACTTTAAAATGTCTAAACCAAATCATTTTATTTCAGAAGGATTTGCACAAAACTAGTGGACCCCTCACATTCAGAAGGAAATTTACAAACTTAAATAGCTCCAAATTAGATTGCAGCCATTGCTAACAGCAGCTTGAGACCAATTCTTTTAAATCAGCTTATGCTCTTAAATTGTATAGGATAACACATTTGCACTGAAGTATTATTTGTATGCTTATGCTATTTTTACAAATGTATTTTATCATGTTTCTATTGTTTTTGTATAAAATTAATATACTTAAGTAGTTAATAGTCCTTGCAAGTGTAATTGTGACTCATAAAAACAATGTGAGTCAGAGCCTCTCAAGTTATTTCTGTAAAGGGCATCCACCCAGTCCCAAGACCTACACCCCTAATTGTATAAATAAG
>VYZX01023850.1:510299-526733 GCA_013401335.1 Brachypteracias leptosomus | reverse complement strand
AGGCAGGGCTGGCTGCAGGGAGGCCCCCGGGAAGGCAGGAATGCGGGGCGGGGGGGCTGCTGCTGAAACCCAAAACCCCGGCGCAGGGGCCCCGGGTCCCGGCATCCGGCTGCAGCCGGGAGGAGGAGGAGGAGGGACGGGGCCCCTCGGTTCCCTGCGCCCACGGAAGGGGGGGTCATGGATGGAGTGTGAACCCCCACTTTAATGAAGGTGCTGGTGACCCCCTTGTTGGTCGGGGTTAAGCCCTTCGAGAGCTTTCCAGCTGGAGATGGAGGTGAAGAGGAGAATAAACCCTGGATGATGTGGGGCTGGGGGTGCAGGAGCTCCCTGGTGTACCTCGAAAAATAGGGGTGGAGACTGGGATTCTTGGGAAAGGCGCTGGGTCTTGCAAAGCCACCCTGAGGGACACAGGGGATAGGACAAGGACTTTGCAGGACAAAGCAAAGGCCTTTGGTGGGGAGCAGGGACCATGTGTGTGGGGTGAGGCTGGAGCTGGGTGAGGTCCTTGGTCAGGGAATGATCCCACCTGCAGCATGGAATTCAGTTTGTGCAATTCCTTGTGCAACACGCGTGTTGGGGGGTGTAATCCTGTGTGCACATGGTACATGTGGCTCCACGTGTGTTGGGATCTGACAGAGGAGCATATGTGCAGTCTGTGTGTTGGTGCTTGTAATCATGCATGCATCTGGTGTGTGTGATCCCATGTGAAATGTGATTCCATCTGCAGTGTGCATCCTGGGGTGTGTGATTCCATGTGCACTCCCATGTGCAATGTGTATGTTGGTGTGTGCAATCCCATATACCTCATGCACCTTGGTACATGTGATCCCATGTTCAGTGTGCAAGTTGGCACACGTGACTCCATGTATGTTTGGATCATGCACGCTGAGGTGCATATGTGCAGTCTGCACCTCAGTGCATGTGATCCTGTGTGTCTCCTGGTGTGTGTGATCCCATATGCGTGGTCACACATGATCCTGCATGCCTGATCCCCTATGCAGCATGCATTTCAGTGTGCATGATCCTGTGTGCAGAGTGCATCCTAGCGTGTGTGATCCTGCATCCATCATGCATCTTGGCATGCATGATCCCACATGATCCTACATGCACCATCCTGTGTGCATGATCCCCTGTGCAGCATGCATCATGGTGTCTGATCCTATATGGAGCATGAGTGATCCTGCATGTAGCATGCATTGTGGCATGCATGGTCCCATGTGCAGTGTGCCTGATCATGCGTGCAGTGTGCATCCTGGTGTGTGATCCCATGTGTAGCATTCATGTTGGCCTGCATCATGGTGTGTGTGATCCCACATGATCCTGTGTGCACAATCCCATGTGTCTGATCCCCCATGCAGCTTGCATCTTGGTATGCGTGATCCCCTGTGCAGTGTGTGTGATCCTATGTGTGTTGTGTGATCCTATGTGTGTTGTGTGATCCTATGTGTGTTGTGTGATCCTACATGTATTGTGCATCCTGGCATATGATCCCATGTGCAGTATTCATGGTGTGTGTGATCCCACATACATAATCCCATGTGCAGTGTGCCTGATCATGCATGCAGCATGCATCTTGGCATGTATGATCCCATGTGTAGCATTCATCTTGGCATGTATCATGGTGTGCATGATCCTGCATGCATGATCCCATCTGCCTGATTCCCCCATGCAGTGTGCATCTTGGCATGCATGATCCCATGTGCAGCTTGAAGCCTGGCATGTGTGATCCCCTGTGCAGTGTGCATCGTGACGTGTATGATCCTATGTGCACTGTGTGTGATCCCATGTGTACTGTACATCCTGGAGTGTGTAATTCCATGTGCAGCATGGCATGTGTGATCCCACATGTATCATGCATCCTGGCATGTGATCCCATGTGCAGTGAGTGATCCCACATGATCCCCATGTACGGTGTGTGATCCTGCATGCATCCTAGTGTGTGTGATCCCATATGTGGTGTTCAGCTTGGTGCGCATCATGCTGTGCATGATCCTACATGATCCCATGTGCAGCATGCGTGATCCCGTGTGCACCCTGGCACGCATGGTCCTGAGTGCGGGGTGTATCATGGCTTGTGTGATCCCATGTACAGCGTGTGTGATCCCATGTACAGCATATATCCCAGTCCCGCCGCCCGTGCGCGCCCCCGTGTCCCGCCGCCCGTGCGCGCCCCCGCGCAGCGCTGCGCATCCCAACACCGCCCCCCAGCAGCCCGGCCGCGCTCTGCAGCGGGAGGTTCGGGCGCTGTGGAAGAGCCTCGGGGAGGGCGGGACTGACACACACACAACGTGGAGCCGAACAAAGCGGGGACGAGGCAGCGCTGCCCGCTCGGGTCGGTGCCTCTGACCCCTCCAGGGGCCGCGTCTCTCCAGGAGCAGGTCCCCGGGTTTTCTGCATCGCTTGTGAACGTGAACGGAGCCTCTGCAGCGTCTGGCAGCTGGTGCTGCAGGATCTGAGGTCAGGTGGAAGCCAGCATCACAGTAAGGTGGACTGGGTGCCCCAGCACCGGCCAGTCCCCACCAGTTAAGAAGGGACTGGAGGCTTGATACCCTAACATCAGACTCCAGCCTGGTCGCTCGGGCTGGTTTGTGTTGTGCAGGGATTTCACAAAGTGGTGGTGTAACAGCTCTGTGCACCACAGCCTGGTCCAGATTGTGGTACCCGGTGCAGGGATGAGAGAAGCTGTGGGTCCCGCAGGCCCCTACCCCACATGATGCTCTCAGCATCATCCCCACTGCTGCTCCCTGTGGCTGGTGGAACTGGAGTGGGACCCGGCCCTGGCACAAACCTGAGCACCCTTCACCAAAGTATGCAGAAAAAGTAGAGATGCTAGATGAGCACAGACCACCCCAAAGCAGCCCTTGCCATCCCTCGGGGTTCCCTTCACCCCCAGGATGCCACACACCCACCTTCAATGCTGTGGGACGTCACCAGAATGTGTCCCCAGTCTTTTATTGCTGGGGTGAATCATTTACTGGCTGCAAAAGCCTCTGAACAGCCAGTACCAGCTGGGTATGGACAGGACAGGAGTTTTCCTCCTTCACTCACCTCAAGTGAAACTGTGAGCTCAGGGGTCATCCTCAGTTCCTCTAGTGATGAACCAGTTGTAAAAGGGGAATTTAGGAGATGTGGTGACAGTGTATGGCTGAGATTGCTGCTGGCTGGAGCTGCCCATCCAGAGTGGGTTTGTTTAGCCAGGATTTGGGAAAGCTCTGGAGAGAGAATCCAGCTGAAATCCCACTGCTGGGGTGATTGCAGGGTTGGCTGTTGCCCCTTTGCTGCTTTGCTCCCCACCATGAGTATTTTGGGGTGTTTGCCCCATGGCAGGTCGGGATGCCACCACCCCGATCCCTTCCCAGGTCCTTAGTCAGGGGAAGGCTCCGAACCACAGGGCATGGCCATGTCCCCATGGTGAGGTGATGAGGGATGTGCAGGTGGCATGGCCACTTGGACCAACACCCAGGTTGTCTCCTGGGGTGATGGAGGGGAAAATGCCACTTCCTCTATCATGCCCTGGGCCATTTGCTCCTGTGATGTAATCCCAGGTGAATGTGTCACACGGGCAATCCCCAGCAGGGATGAGTGGAGCCGTGGTGGTGCTGAGCTCCAGCTGCTTCTCGAGGGCTTGTTAAACCAGCCTGAGGTGGAGCAGGCATCAGCCCTGCTTCCTCCACCAGGAAATTGAGGCAGAGCCAGGGCTGGAGGAGGTGGCGTGGAGGAGACCCAGGGATACCCCATGTCCCACTCCAGGCATGGCTGGGGAAGGATGGGCCAGCTCAGGGGTCACCCTTGGAGCCCACCCGTGCTGGGTTGGAACCAGGATCCAGTCCCTGTGCTCTGGATGGGATGAAGGTCCTTTATATTAGTGCTGTGCTCCATAATGCCTGTCCCACATACCACAAACAGGCTTCACCCACCAAACTCCAGGTGCTTCAAGGTGTTCCCAGTTGCATTCTCACTTCTAGCCCAAATTCTTTGCCCGAAAGTGAGATTTTTGGTGCCTGACCCGCTGCAGTCCCACCACACCGTGTGCCAAGCTTTCCCTGGGGATGTGCTGGATCTTGTGCAGGACCACGGCAGCATCTCCCCGAGTCCGGCAGTGACTTTTGGCCAAACCTCGTGTGTCATGGGTGCCTTGAGCATGGTGATGTTTGGCCAGGCAGAGCCGCTCCTCCCTGTCCCCCCCCGCGAAGAAGGGAACGCGGGGAGGAAATTGCTGCTGACGGAGCTGCGAGCGCCGCCGGGCTGGGGATGACTAAGTTTGGCAGTGCTACCTGCCGCCTGTTTTTCCTTTTATGGAGGATTCGAGCGAGCCGCTGGAGCAATTCTCCGAGAGAACCCGAAGGGATCCACCCTGACCTTGGGGACAGGCTCCGCTGGGCTGAGGACAGGGTGGCTGGAGGGCAGGGTGGGTGGTGAGATGCCGGGGTAGCGTGCGGCTGGTGAGGCGGGGGTGGGACCCCCCCCCCCCCCTCCCCATCCGGACGGGGCACCCGAATGTTTTCACTTTCTATTTTAAGGAGTTGGATGCTGGCCCCGAGTGGAGTCTTGGCCCGTGGTGCCAGCCAGGGTGTGTGGCTGCTGGCATCCCCTGTGCCACCCGCTTTGAGGCCACCCCTCCGTCCATGTCCTTCCCAGCGTGGCTTTTCTGTAGGTTGGGGGTCCTGTGAGCACTGGGGTGAAGGGAAGAGGATGTGGGGGATGTCTCTGCAGGGGGACACACCACTGCAAGGGGACACTGCTGCAGGGGTGGGCATCATCTGCAGAGGTGACAACATTGCAGGGGACTCGTTGCTCCAATGGGATGCCCCTGGGAGCAGGGGGCACTGCTCTGCACCCCAGGGGAGGGTGTTCCACGGAGCTGAGATAGAAACCAGGCAGCCCAGCCTCGGAAAGTCCCCAGCTGGTGAGAAATGCAGAGAAAGAGAAACAAAAATAGCACCTTAACTGCCAGCAGCCAGGGTGGCTGATGGGGCCAGGACCAGGCTCTGGCCAGGCTCCCCAGCAAGCCATCCCAGTAGCCCCCAGCCTGTGCTGGGGGGCCGGGACTGGGCTCCTCACTCTGTGTCCTGCATTCTTGGCATTATTCTCCTTTTTTCTCCTCCTCCTCCTCCACCCTGGGGACGAGCTCTCAAACCTCTCCATTTATGGACAGGAGGTTAGGTCAAGTGGGAGGGTGAGGGGACGCCTGGGTCCCTGGGGAGGGACAGGGTCTGGGGTGGAGGATGGGGGCCACCCCTGGGAGTCACAGGAGCGATGGTTTGTGGGAAGTTGAGGGACACTCAGGCTTTGTCCCTGGGACCCTCATCGTGATGTCCTGTGTCACTGGGACCCCCACCCAGGGTGGTGGTTGGGGTTCCCCCAGCCCCTCCCAAATGCTGGAGCACCTTAGGCAAGCATCTGGGGACAAAACAGCCCCTGTGGGTGGGGAGGAGATTTTCCTCTTCTCTTATCATTTTAATTTGAAACCAAATAGTGCTGATTTGGGGGTGAGGCTGCAGCAGCCCTCCCTTGGGACGGAGTCTGAATGTGTCCCCAGCCCCAGGCCACCGAGGAGTCACTGGGGCAGGGTGAGATGACTCTGAATGATGAAATGTCCTGATTCATTCGAATCATTAATATTAAAAGAGAAGAAAGAAGTGGTGAGTCAGGCAGTGGTACCCGGCTATTCAGCAGTGACAGGGCGGCTGCTTCGGGTTAGGCTTTTGGGGTAGGTTTTCCCCAGGTCTGCAATAACACCTCG
The DNA here is from genome assembly GCA_013401335.1 of Brachypteracias leptosomus. Taxonomy (NCBI): domain Eukaryota; kingdom Metazoa; phylum Chordata; class Aves; order Coraciiformes; family Brachypteraciidae; genus Brachypteracias; species Brachypteracias leptosomus. The sequence continues at coordinate 520,990 of VYZX01023850.1, read as the reverse complement.
GGGTGTTGCTGAAGGCAATGAGCTGGGGTAGAGGCAACTACCCAAGGAAATGTGCTGCTGGGGACACTCCTCCTGTTCTGCTGTGCAGGGCGGGGCTGGGGAGTGAAGATGCTTTCAAGGGGGGGCGCAGGAGAGCCTCCAAGCCCCAGGGTTGTCACCAGGGTGGGGAAAGACCTCAGCATCTCGTTGGAAAGGGCATCATGGATGAGTCTTGACTGGTCTTTGGTGTATTAACCAGCCCTGAAGCCCCTCCCCAGATAAAACATCATCCCTGTGGGCTGGGAGGGACCCCAGGGACTTGTCCCTGCACCCCAACCTCCCCAGCTCCCGGCTGACTCAGCCGGACGGGATTCCCACAGTTTCCGTCAGGTGCTGCCTGGAGTAGATGGGGGAGAGGTTTCACAAGCTCCCAGTAATTAATGTTAATTACAGAGCAGCGACATGGGAATCATTCCTTCCCCAGGTGTCCTTCCAAAAATGGCTTTCTGCAGGCGTGGCCCCGTCCTCCGCTTGTCATTAGGCACCGCTCCACCTCGGAGAAGGTGAAACCTTCGAAGGCTGGGGCTGTGGGAACGGGGTGACAGGGGACAGTGGCTGCTGGCAGCTGGGCTTGGATGGAGGGCAGGGCTCACCCAACCTTGGGTCAAGGCAACCCATGGGGAAAAAACACCATCCGACCTCCTCGAGCAGCATGACTGCTCCTGGCAGCTGCCAGCAGGAAAATAAAACCATGGGAAGGGGCTCAGGGTCCTTTTTGTTGAAGGCTTGGTTCTGCTGCCTGCATTGGTGGGACAATGAGGTTCATGCTGAGAGGGGCTGAGCTTCTCTAAGGCTTGAAAAAGGTAGGGTGAAGGGGTTTAAGAAACTCTTTCATCTTTGTTTTGCTAGTCCTCACTGAGCTGTTTATACTCAAACCCTCCTGTGAAATATTAGAAATAAAGCAGGGTGGAGGTGGGCTGGGAGGCCTGAGCTCCAGACCCAGCTGGGTAAAGCCTCACCTACCTTAGAAACATGCTGATCATCCCCAGTGCTTGGGCTGCAGGGAACCTCCCCTTCCTCTTATCTGTCTGGAGAAAAGAAGTTAGAGGAGATAGAACTGGGCAAGGTGAAGAGAAAGGGGCCACCTTGACCTCCATGGCCACAGTGGCCAATGGCAGGAATCCTGGGCTGAACCCTCAGCAGTGAAGATGTGGGTTACAGCATTCTTGGAGCCTGATTTAATGTCATTTTTCTGCAAGAATGAGCAATGAGAAGCAGCTTGGGGTTGACCAAGTGATACAGGACAACACCCAACTGCTGCTGGTGGTGGCAGCATCACCTTTAATGGTGAAAATCAACCCACCCTGAACAGCGAAGCACTGGATGGCTGCAGGGATGGATGGCTCTGCTGGGCTCCCACAGCCCCATTTTGTTGTTTAAAACTGGGCTTAGAATTATGTGAATTGGGGCCCTACCCAACAGGGATGGTCATGTCCTATTTAATTAAAGCCTCAGGACTTCTGTAGCAGAGAGATGAAGGGGCTGGTGCTTCCCTATTTGATGAAGAAGAGCGTATCCCATGCTGGAAACATGTCTTATTACTTAGGAGTGGAAACAATTTCAAAAGACTCATCTGAAGCTGACAGAAGAGGAAATCAGACGGGATTAAATCCACCCAGAGCCAGTTTCCAGGAGGTTTCCATACTTCTTCTGCAGGAGGAAACACTCCCAGTCCAGGGGCTGTGGGTGCTGCGACTCCCCATCCCCTGGCCAGCCGGGGTGGGGACCCTGTGACAGAGCAGGGCTGGCAGGAGAAGCTTCATCCCTACTGGGCTGGCGAGCTTGGAAACCAGTCCTGGCACTGGAGAAACCCATCTCCTCTGCAGGCTGGGTGAGAGCTGTGGGGAGGTGACTGTCTGCTTGGTTTTTAAATAGTTGTGATTCTGCTGAGATTGTTTCTTTTTGATGTGTGCAGACTTCTCCCTCTGAGCTTCCCTTTGTAGGTTTTCCCTCGCAGCAAGGGGAGTTGTTGTGCATGTCCCCACGGATGGGTTTTCTCCCACTGCTTGGTCCTGGCTCCTGTCTGGAGGTGGGGAGGAGAAGGGCAGCAGCAAACCCAGTGTGTGAGCCAATTCCCCCAAGGACAGTTGCTTTAATGAGATGTCAGAGCTAACAAGTCTGCTGGCAGAGCACTCGTGGAGAAACATGCTGGGAAATGGTAACGCAGCTTTCCGGGCAGCCTGTGCCATCCCAGAGACCTGAATCCATGGGAGCAGCTGGTGAAGGACCTTGCTCCCCACCCCAGCACCATCCAGGAGCAGCTTGCTGGCAGCCCACTTGATATCAGGTGGTGATTAGACCCAAGTGTGAGAAATATGCTCATCAAAAAAGAGCTGGGATGGCCAATAAATGGGTCAAAGCAAATACTGGGAGCATCTGATATGCTGGGCACCAGTGCAGGGTTCACTAGGTGGAACTGGTGGAGAAATTAATGATGCTGGTGGGCTTGTCCTGCATTGCAAGAGCCCTGCTGGAGTACACCAACCTTGCTGGAAGATCAGTGGCTCTCCTTTATGGGCAGCTGAACTCAAGGGAGCTCCTCAAAATCCACAGGACATGAGTGAGCACCCAAACTCCTTTCCATCCCAGTGCATAGAGACTTCAGGAGCTCAGAAATGGTTTCACTGCTGAGCACAGAGTTATCCTGGAAGCAAGCACAGGATAACTTCAGCAGCACTTCAGCATCTCGTGCCCTGGTATCTGCTGGAAGTTAACATACAAAAATAACAGGGGTCAGGAGAGCTCTTGTCCATCGTTGTTCTTTGAGTTGATGAACAAAGGAGGGGAAATATGGAGACATTTTCCATCCCTGTGCCAGCCCTGGAAACAGGGATGCAGGATGGTCTGGGGATGCAGGATGATCCAGGGCACCCATCCCATGGGAGGACACCCCCAGTGCTCAGATGGGGCTGAGGAGGCAGGGGATCATGTCTAAGGTGTATTCCTGGTGACTTTAGGGTTGTGAAGTCCTGGGGGTGGTGAGCAGCAGGCCTCAGCTGCTCTCTGGTTTCCTGTTTCCTCAGCTGGTTACGCAGAGCCTGGGCCAGGTTTTGCCATTTAAGGCTTATTTCCCCAGGCTGGAGGCTGTGCTGAGAGAGCTGCTGGGTAGGTTGGTCCTTTGGCCCCACTCTATGTTCATTAAAATGTGCATTGAGAGAGGGGTGGGTGCTCAGGGGTGAGGATGGGGAACCATCACCATCCCGACTCCTCATGTCTCCTCTTTTCACCAACTTCTGAGGCAGAGGAAAAAGATGAGGGAAGGGATCTGGGTTCAGCTGTGGAGCGATGTGCCCGGTGTTGGATGGGCACAAGAAAACCTCTCCTGGTCCCAGTCAGGGGTCTCTGGTCCCCCAGGGACTGGGTCAGCAGCTCCCCTGCCCCCAGAGCTAGTGCCGAGCAAGGGACCTGAGCCGGGTGGCACCAGGGTGAAGCAGGGACACCCCCTGCCCTGCCAGGCTGTCACCAGGACCGAGCCCAGGCTGTGGTGGGTCCAGAGCTGCCCTGTGCTTGGGGCTTCCTTGTTCCCAGCACCACAGCTGCTTTCTGTGCCTTCCTCTTGCTTGTTGACCCCCTCCCCGAGCTCTTGCAAAACAAGAACCAGGGCTCACAGAAAGTGAAAGGTGCTGTGCAGCCATCTCACAGGGTAGGTGGTGGTACTGGAGCTCCAGGCTGGGTTGTCTCCTGCAAAGCTCCTGTAGGGAAATGACTCCCTGGTTTTCTGTTGCTGGCTTGCGTCTTCCTTGGGCTGAGAAGCTGTAGAGACAGTGGCCACCCTTCATGTTTCAGCCCATTTGAGCCCCATTGTCACCCTGGTGGCCCCTGTATCTGCTTGGCTTCCTCTGCTGGTCTGGAAGCCACCTCTGCAACCTCACATGACTCCAGCTCTGGTGTGGAGAAAGGAAGAGGGTGGGAACATGGAAATCTTAACCCATTCCTCATTGAGGGCAGGAGGAGGGAGAGAGGTGTTCATACACCATCCTGTAGATGCCAGGAGTCCCTTGTGGGGAGTCCCCAGGGTGGTGCCATTGGTCCAGTGAGTGCCACCTGTGAGCCCTTGAGACTTTAATAGGACTTAAGTGCATTTTTCAAATATTCTCGAAGCTAATAATGCCTCCATCACCCCAGAGAGGCTCAGCGCCTGTCTAGGCACACATCACCCACGTGGGACAGCAGAGAGGACACCCGAGGGTGGCAAAGGGACCAGGAGAGAGCAGAGCTCTCCTGTCCTCCTCCTTGGGAGCAGGAGGGATGTGACAACTCACAAAACCACCCGAATCTCATCACAATTTGTCCTTCCAGATCTTCATCCCATGGACCAGTAATAGGATGGAGATTGGGGTGTCCTTGCAAGTGCCAGGTCAGAGCTGGTGAGAAGCAGGCAAGGTATCTGAGTGAGTCAGGAGAGTGACAGCCAGCACATGGCACCCATGGCTTTTGTTTGCCTTTCTCTTGAGATCTTATCTGCTGCCAGCCGGAATGTGTGAAATGAGCCAAACAAAGCACGCACTTGAGTGAGGGATGGAAACTTTTGGGGCAATGGGTTGAGAGGGTAGTAAAATGCAGTGGGGATGGGTGCCTCTGCACACAGGCTTTGTGGTGGTGGTTTCCTTTCATCTCCAGTTTGTGTGCAGAGTGGCCTGTGGATGATACCAGAGGGGTGATATCGCTGCAGGCTCGCTGGTTGGTCCCTGGGTTTGCTGCAGATCTTGGTGAAAGCTGCACCAGAGGGGCTGGTTGGAAGCAGCACCACCTCACAGAGCACACAGGCTCTCTCCTTCCCCCACCGACTGCCCATCGTGAGTGGCATCACCCTGCATGGTATTGCTGCCATGGGGACCAGAAACAAGCCTGCTCTGCCTGGCACTGGGTGAAAGCCTCCCAGTCCTCCTCCTCGGCGAGGAGCCAAGCAGGGGGGGTGGATGGCAGCTGGGTTTCACTTCTGGTGGCTCTCGTGAAAGGGCTGAGTGCTCTGCACAGCCTGAGTCACCCCTGAGGGTTTTTTTTGAACCCAGAGGAGCACAGGGAATGGATGAGGTATTAACAAGAACAGGTCCCACTCCTCCATCACCCACTCTCCACCTGGGGTGAGCTGCTTGCGTCAGGGCTGTGCAAACAGAGCCAGGGGCCAGCCCGGGCAGGGATAGAGCTGGGACGGGGCCCAGAGCAGCTCCACATCCCTCCTTCTAGGAATGGGCAAACCCTGCCTATTCCTTGAGCATCCCTGTGCCCGCGGGTGGAGGAGCTGGATGGAGGTCTGGGGCTGCTGGAGGGGTGGGGGTCTCCATCCATGGGTGCTCAGCACACAGCAGGGCTGTCTCAGACCCCTCTCTTCCATTTAACTGCTAAGTCAATGTGATCCTTGTTGCTGGAGATAAATGGGGATTATGCCTCAAATCCAAAGAATTGCCTGCTGAATCAGAAGTGGTTTAAATTACCGGGCACTGGTGGGAGAGCGATCCCAACTGGGAGCAACGGGCATCCCCACTCTGCTCCTCTTTCCCACACCAAAACTTAAAGGCAGCTCTTCCCTCCCTCTCTGAGGTGGGACAAGTCACCTCTGCCAAAGGCTTGAAGCCCCCAGATGGAAAGTGCCATTAGCCCAGCAGAGATCAAAGTGAATTTCCCAGTGTGCTTGGGTAGCCCAGGATCTGTTTCATTTCCGAGGTCCGGTACGAGCAGAAGCTCCATCCAGTTGCTCCCCTGCCTTTATCATCAGTGGGAAAAATCAATTCTCAAGGTAATTAAGAAGCAGTTGAAATTACACTGTGGGGCTTGGCATAGTGCTGTGTAACATGTGCAGGAGCCTTTGGCCAGGAAACCCAGTCCTGGGGAGCATCCTTTGAGGGAAAGTGCCCATCGTGGGGTTGCATCATGTCAGAGTGGGATTCAGGGGTGTTTGGGAGGAGATGCAAGGCCAGAGGGCTGAGATCTGCAGAGAAATCCCAGTGAGAATCAGCTTTTTCTCTTCCCCTTCTGTTTTTAGCTGGAGGAAACATCTCCTGAAGCTGATGCCAGGCCTGGCTGGAGGGGCAGGGCTGCTCTGGTCACTCTCAGTCTCTGCAGGGAAGCTCTTCACCCAGGGGAAGAGGCCAGTGTAGGGCTTAGTTTATACCCATCCCATCACCGTGGGAGAAGCAGACTCCAAAGAGGCCGAGGGTGGCAGGGAGGGCTGAGGCTGGAGCCCAGCTGGCATCGCCCGGGGCTCTGGCTGTGCCGGGGTAATCGTGTTGTGCCGGGGAACGACCTTGTGCTGAAAACAATTCAACGCTTGGGCCTCGACGGCTCTTGCTGTCAAGGTCAACCAAGACAGCACCAGCAGCACATTTGACTGGTGGGGGAAGGGAGGGCTTTGCTCTGCTCTGGCCCAGCCAGCTCAGCCCGGGGAGGGTGGGAGGGGTGCATGGCTGCTGGGAGCCAAGATGGAGCTGGGCAGAGGATGCTCAGCCCAGGCACCGGCTGCTCACCCGCTGCCTGCGAGGCTGGGAACAAGCCCTGGTCTCCTGCTGCCTGGGGGACCCCCATGATCTGGAAATGTTGGCACAGGAATCACCTCAGGGGTATGCAATGGGGAAAACATGGGGGCATGGAGATCTGGGGCTTGAGGCAGCGAGGGCAGGCATGGCTGGGGAAAAGGGTGAGGAAAAACCACCGCTGAGGGCTTCAACCCCTCCAGCAAAGTCCTGTTGTCAGGGTCACCAGGCTGTAAACCAGACACGTGGCCCCTTCTACCACCTCTGCTACCTGAGCAGGGCCGTGGCCTTTCCAACAGCCCCAGCAAAACCTGGCACAGGTTGTGTATTGGTGCCCTAAAGGTGGAAAGCAGTGAATTTATGCAGTTTTGCAGCATGATACGATAAAATGGCTTATCTTCGTTGTGGATGGGGGAGATGCTTGATGCATCATTAGCCATCCATGCGGATCAGGGGAGAAGAGTCCCTTGCACATGAAGATCTGCCGAGGAAAAGGCGTTCATCTCTCTCGGGAAAAGGCACTGATAAATCAGAGAGAGCTTGAGGATCAATAAAAAGGAGCAGGAACCTCAGGGAGGGATGTACAGGAGTGGAGAGCGATGCTTAGAGGGGGAGAGGAGGGTCTGCAGCTCATTGGAGATGAGCTCACATCGGGGATGCAATGCAGCAAGTCAGGAAAATGTCAGGGGCTGGTTTGCTTCAGGTTTTAATGCTGAATGTGTCCCTGTACAGGCTGTGGTGAGGCCCCCAGATATCTCCAAAGGGGGAGATGGGCCTGGGGTTCCTGCTTCAATTTCACCTCCTGGAAATTGCCATTGCAGCTGGTGCTGCAAGGAGTGAATTGAAACAGAGGAAGGTGCTGGGATGGTCCCTGTGAAACAGGGGATGTGGGCAGCACTGTTCCCTCTTCCTCTTGGGGAGTGGGACGGGAAGAGAAAGGCAGAGCTCCAAAAAACCTCCATGATTTTTGCAGGAGGGTGATTTGAAGCACCTGGGCTGGTTTCAGAAGTTTCCACCTCTTTTCTCATTGTCATGTCAGCAGGAGGGAGCGAGCGGAGGCCCGAGCACATGGCGAGGGCAGCGATGCAGGAGCTGAAGGGGATGTGCAGAAATTCAAAGCAGCACCAAGAGCTGCTGGGATTGTTTCCCCGCCTTGACCTTCCTCTCCCCAAATGCGCAGCAGGCGCCGTCCCTGCGTGAGCAAAGGGCTTTTGCTCCAGGGCAAGGGCTGGGAGAAGGGAGTTGAAAGAGTTGCTCACACGTTGTCCCACAAGCGCAGAAATTCAAGCCCGGCCATATCAGCCAGTGAAGGGCAGGAGGATCCTCCCACAGATAGTTTTGTCCAGAGCTGGGGTGAGCTGAGCATCAAGGACAAGCAGGGAGAAGTGAAGCAAAACAGGGAAACTCAGGAGGCTGAGATGTCTCCCCATGGCTGGGGAGATCTTTGCTCGGTTCCTCTTTCTCTCTTGCGACACCCCAGAGGAGGAGAGCCCTGAGCCGTGGCCACCAGAGCCAGCTTGGTCCCTCACACCGTGCAGGGTGGTGAACACAGTGACTGGCTAGTGGCTTTGATATCAAGGTATCTTGTGGCTGGGAGGAAGCGGTGGCACCTGGGCTGGCTGGCTGCTGCGGGCCACATCCTGCCATCCCCACCGAGGCCAAACCCCACCGCCCCTAAAGCCGGGAGACGCGGGGCCAGTGGTGCTGCCCAACGGATGCTGGTGCATTGACTGCTTACTGATTCAGCCCAATAATCAAGAGACACTAATTGCCTGGTAATTCCCCTCCCTGCCTAATGGGCTGTCTCGCATTGTGGCTCCCCAGCTCTGCTCCACCCGACCGGCTCACCAGGATGCAGCAGAGCAAAGCATCCCATAGCATCCCATCCCATCGATACAAGCCCCATCCAGCTAAGCAGGACCCCCATGAGCCACAGTGGCCTCCCCACCCAGTCCTGACCTCCTGCTGATGTTCCCCATCCCAAACCCATCACCCCAGGTCTATTGTAGGGCTTCTTGCCACTGCTGTTCTCTGTAGACCCCTTACCAGGACCACACTTTACACCCGCAAGGGCCACCAGCTGTAGCCGTGCCTTGTGGCTCCCCTTATTTGACGTATAATCTTCTAATTAATAATCAGCCTTTTCAAAGTGGAGTGCAAACATTAATTAATTCCCCGTGAGGTAGGTAATTAACAGCGATGACTCCCATTTTACTGTGAGACAGCTGTGATAGGGAGACCTTGCACGATCCACCTGAGGTAGAGGAGTATCTGCTCCATCACCATGGCCACCTCCAGCGTGGAGAGGATGGCGTGGTCTGAAGGAGACCTGGCATGGTAGGTCCATCACCATGGCCACCTCTGCCCTGGGGAATGAGGCATGGCCCTGGGGTGGCCCAGCAGAGCCCACAGGGCTCCTTGTCTCCTCACCATCTACTCCAAAGCACCCACCTGGGAGCAGCCATGGTGCCAGGTTTTGGGGCGCCTCCACCAGCTCCTGGACAAGGTGTTCCTGGGGAAAGGGATGTCGTCCCATGGAAAGGGTTGCTCCTTGTGTTCCCATCCACGCCTGATGTCTCATGTCCTCCTATCCCACCCCATCCCCCCCAGGTAATTGCAAATCTCCATCTCAGCCGGCTTTTGCAGGTTCCTCCTGCTGCTCTCCTCCTTTGTTTATCCCACTGCAGGGAGGAAAGCTGGAGGGATGCACAGGATAACGCCTGGGTCCCCCCCTTGTCATGGGGAGGGTGGCTGGTGGTTCAGGGAGTGATCCACATCCTCCAGGCCCCATCCTCATCCTCACTGTGATCTCTGCAGCTCCCTGGTGACAAAGAGCTTGCTGGTGTGTGCTGCAAGACCCTGATGGCAGGGCTGGCTCCCCCCACCATGATGCTGGGCAAGGGATGTCGCATGGAGAACAGGCATTTCTAGCATTTTTTTTCCAGGGAATTTTAATTTTTTCCCCCTTGTCATTGCTGTTTTCAAACTGCTGTGATTAGACATGCAAAGTCCCCACGCCGAAGTCTGCGTGCTTCCAACCGGCAGCAGATTGTGAGTGGCTGCTGCTACTTTACTTACAGGGCTGCTTAATTAACTTGATTAATCAGCCCGCGTTCGCACAAGGCTCTGGAGACGCAGAGCCCCTCTTGTCCCTGCTGCTCCACGGACGCTGCCCTTTATTGCCAACCAATATCTGGTCGCAACAGCCAAAGAGGGAGTTGCAGGGAGGCAGCTTGGGCAGGAGCAGCCATGTCTGCTGCTCTGGAGAGTTCTGGATCAAAGAGGATAGTATTAAATAGTGCCCAAACCTGACCAAACCGCTGTTGCCGTGGTGACCTCCTGGCTGGGGCAGGATGGGGAGTGGGGACCAGGACTCCCTGCTTGACTCATTGCTGGTGGAGCATGTCCTTCTCCCAGGTATCTCCACCATCATAGGGACATGGCCTTTAGCGGTGCCCAGAGGTGGCCATGACGTTCCTGGGCAGGTTCAAGGGCCAAAGGCCTGGCAGGGACTGGCAGGAGCCATGTTGCTGCTGCCTGCTGACATCAGCAGTGACTTGGCCCTGCATCCCGCTCTGGGCTGGGACCCACTGCGGGGGGTCATTGGTGTTTGCCCCTCATCGGGGGGTGCAGGCCAGGCACCCTTGCCATGGCCAAGGGCGGTGGTGGAGGTGTCCAGGGCAGTGTTGGGAGGTGTCCAGGGCAGTTGTGGAGGTGACCAGGGCAGTGTTGGAGGTGACCAGGGCAGTGTAGGAGGTGGCCAGGTCCATGGCTGGCTGCAGGCAGGAGCCAAGCTCCCCAGCCCCGGGGTGTCCTGCAACACGCTGCCCCCGGGAGTACCCCTGTCCCCTCCTGAGTGGGGGCTGCATCTTCCCGGGCACAAACGAGCCGGGCCCCCCCACCACGGGCCTTTGTGTGAGGGCGGTGACGGCTCCCTCAAGGGCTGGGGGGTGCAGGGGGGCGGCGGGACCATCGCGATCCCNGGGGGAGGTTCCGCCGCTGTGAAATCGGTGGTGTTGTTAATATTACATTAATTAAGCCTGGTAGAAAATGGCGTGTCCGCTGCCGGGGCGCTCTTTGTTCGTTAGTGGGGGCGGAGGGGGGGAGGGCTCGACCCGCTTTGCGCCGCCAGGGTTTGAGGGGATGTTGAAGGAGGTGGTTTAATGGTGATGGTTGATTGGT